>JAMFLO010000137.1:0-80919 GCA_027475765.1 Paralagenidium karlingii | reverse complement strand
GATTCATGTTTTTGCTGTGGATGGCTTTTCCATCAGGAGAAGAGGCTGTGAGTTGGTTGCGCGGGGCTTCAGCCTGTTGCGGGGACTGGGGAGGAGAGGGCGCACCCCAAGCGTTTTCTGTGGACAGAGTCTTATCACTTACATGCTGTCTACTGCAAGAACCCTCGAACATAGACGTTGCCTCGGCAATTGGTCTCGCGCAAAACGGAGCTGGAACATGCACACTGGTGGGTTGGACGATTGTTGGAGTCTTTGCACCAGCAAGTGCGCACTTCAGCCAAAGCCGAGCCGTCGCGACATCTCAGAGCCACTTGATTTGCGCCACCAAACGCCTCCTGCAGTTCCCGCACGCTCAACTGAAGGCCGACGTTCTTTTGAATGGGTTCCGGGGTCAGATTGCCTGCCAAGTCTTTCAACAAGCTGATTGTCGTCTGGAAGAACTCCACAAGGCCCAGTCCACTGCACGTGCCGTGCTCTTCCCACTCGTGCTTCCAGAAACTCGCATGCAATGGATCGCTCTCGTTGAACTTCACGTTGGGCCAATAGGTCATTAGGTCTTCCATTCCAATGGCATTCTGCAGTTTTTGCGCGTCGAATGGTTCTCCACTGCACTGAGACGGACGGTTCCCCGTCGTGGACTCGGGCCAAAGACCATGGAGAGTGAAGTGGGTCCGCCAAAAGCTTCGCGGCGCTGCACAACCCGGAAAGTGAACCGACTGGAGTCCGTGACAGAACTCTGCCTGCCAACTCTGTGCCAAGACGTAGAAGTCAAAGCCATTTGAGCTTTCGATGGCGACGGAGACCGAGAGAGCGGTCGCCATGACCAGAGGTCCCAGAGCAGCGAGAACATGTCGAGATGGACACATGACAGGACTTGATGTGCTTGAGGAGCAAGGCGCAATTCAGTCGATGGGAGTTTGCAGAATGACCAGGCAGCTCGCCACTTTCCGTCGGTCGGTCGCTCGGCTGGGGCTCCTGACAGAAGCAGGAGGTGATAGCCCATCATCATCACGTGGAGCCTCCCTCCACCCATCAAAGCTCCTCCAGTGGAGGCGCTTTGGAAATCAATCCTTGGCGCGAATGGAATCGAATCTCGCGTCCTACTGCTGCCCCATGCGTGTCACCCTGCAAGAGTGGGCCCATTGCATGGACGGCTCAGCAAAACAGTCGGTTCGCGAGAAATCCGCATCTTTCTTGGGCGCAATCGGTTGATTGTCAGACTCCTCGAACGAATTTCAAGGTTCTGCCGTCGCTTCCGGTTGCTCACGGCCAGTCATTTCACTCTCGAATGGCTATCTGCGCGCTCTCTACCCGCGGCAGCAAACAGCATGTGGCCGAGTCTCGTGCTCAAGGACACTGCTGCTCGTGTTGGGTATTTATTGCAGTGCCAGTGCTAGAGTCGACTGCTGTATGTCAGAAAACTGGAAGCCTTGCCATCTTGTTAATTGGTAAGCTGCGAGTCCGAGGACCCACAACGGTGTCGGCGGCAAGGGAGACAACGCGCTCTCTAGCACATCAGGACGTTGGATCCGTTTGTACATCCAAGTCGTGTCCCCACGAGTCGGGAGGTACACATCTTACCGGAGAGTGCACGTCATTGCGATGCAATACTGTTAGCTTCTCCATTGTACGCGACAGAAGCGTTCTCTCTCTCTCTCTCTCTCTGCCACTCGCGGACAACTCTTTGTCGTGGCGGTGGCCGAAGAAACCCCGGTGTGGAAGGAAGCTTGCGGCACCGTGAACGACTAAGCCATCACGCGGGTTGTTGCTGCTGTGTAGCGATGTGCTGGGCGTAACTGAGTGGATGCAGCAGCACTATTGCAATCAACTATGTCCGTCAATCGTGACACGAATCCAACGACCAAGACGACGAGCAATAGGAACAGCAGCTGCAACTCAAAGACAGGCAAAGGGTTCGTCCATTCCATGGATCGCATCGCACAACGCAACTCTTTCATATAAACAGACAGATATGCAGATATTCACAGCGCCACATGGCGAACCACTCACTTGGCCTTCTTCTCCGCCTTCGTCTTGTTCGTCTTCTCTGTTTGTGAGGTCAGAGGTGGCGTTTGGATCCAAAGGATCGGATCATTAGTCGGTCTCCATGGCAGGTTCCTTCTCGCAGCACCTGGGGCGAACACTCTCGTCGTCGCACTGGATGGTTGGTCATGTCTTTAGTCCAGCACGTCATGACGGCGCTGAGTTCGTTGTGGTTTGCGCATTGCAACACGACCTGGTTGGGGCCTCCGTAGGCTTCGACGACGTCCTTGACGGAGACATTTTGGCCCACATGTTGTTGAATGAGTGGTGGCGTGAGCGCGTCGACGTTGCGTTTGGCCAACGAGAGCGTGGACGTGAAGTAATCGACCTCTTTGAGTCCGCTGCAGGTGCCGTGGCGTTGCCACTCGTGCTTCCAAAAGTCAGGGTAGTGCTTGTCATCGTCTTCGTCCACCTTGACGTTGGGCCAAAACGTCGTGAGCTCCTGCAAGCCGACGGCATCGACTAAGGCATCTGCGTCAAAGGGCTCGAGCGAGCAATTGCCCGGAGAAGGGCCAGCATTTTGCTCGGGCCAGAGTCCGTGAAGCGTGAAATGGGTCAGCCAGAAGTCGTGTGGGTCGGAGCAGCCAGGAAACGCCGTCTCGTGGTGATGGCAAAACGTCGCCTGCCAGCTCATGGCCAAAATGAAAAAGCTGAAGTCCCCAGGCGGGTTCTGCAGGGGCAGCACGTCGTTGGGGCTCTGTTGGACGTCAAACACTTTGGTGTTCGCCGTCGCTGGCGTCGCGAGTGTCCACCACGCCAGTGCCCACCACGCGAAAGCGGCGGCAGCTGTCGCCATTTGGACTGGGAGGGATCCTGTGGCTCGGTCTTTGGGGATTTCTTCCGGTTCTTAGGGAGGCGACGCGAATGGTCGACTGACGGGTCGGTCGACGGGTCGCGAGCGAAGCAGCCCGCTTTGGTGGTGGCCTGTTGTTCGCGATCAGGATGCCCAACAACAGTTTCCATGCAACTGCTCGGCGTTACGACCGTCGGAGAAGACCACAGGCGTTTCCCAGGAAGGAGTCGGCGTCAGCAGCAAAAGCAAGAGGCGTCGCTCGCTCTCGACAGTAGAGTGCGCGAGCTCGTCAGCAGGTGGAGCTTTCGCAACCACACGGAGAAGCATGGAGACGGCTGCCGACACTCGAGGAGATGGCGCTGCAGCAGCACAAGATGCCATGGAACGAACCGAAGAAGAGGAGCAAATGGAGTCGCCGACAACCACGCAGCTAGTTGCTTCAGAGTGGAACGAAGGCGACCGGGAAGTCGATGCCAGCGGAGACGCCAATGCCAATGCCAATGGCGACGAGACTGGCGATGACACGGGCAATGGGGAAGTCGAACTGACGGCGGAAGAACATCTCTTGGAGCGGTTTCGACTGCACCGCGAGTCGCGTCGTGCGCGAGAAGCGTTTCTTCGCCAAACGCGTCAGCAAGCGGCGGGTGGCAATCGAAATCGCGCCATCGACGCCAAACGAAAGAAAAATTCGACCGGCGCAGGCGACGCCCTGAATGCGAATCTGGTGGAAGCCGCCAGCAAACTGGGAATGCAACGAGCCAACGCCGTGGAACTGGCGCGCGTGGACCACAGCAATCGTCCGCATCGATGGAAAGACGCCGAGGTGTTTCTGCGGGAAATGGAAATCAAAAAGTACCAGCACAAGTTGCGCCACCCCGACAGCATGAAGCCATATCCGGGGCCGTTGCGTCAGCGCTTTGCCGTGGAACCCGACGCTCCTTCGGCCGATTCGTCGTCCACTTCCAAGCCCACGGGGCGAACCATCAAGCACACTGCCATTGACAAGACATCGACGACCATCGCATCGACCGAGAGCGGCGACGAACTGCTGCAGCAGCTGCTCAACGCCAATGCCCTCTTGAAGATCGACCAGAGTGAGTACCCGTTGGACCTCTTTGACAGCGCCGAGTTTGAGACCAAAAGCCCTCCGGAATGGCTGCACGAGTGCAACTCCGGTGCGTCGCCGTATTTCTTTCGTGGCGAATGGCGTTGGCGCAACTGCGAAGTGGTCGGCTACGATCGCGACAAGGACAAATACGTGATTCGCTTCAAGGGTAGCGACAAAGACAAACTGGTGAAACGCATCAACTTGCGCTTTGACGGCGAAGACGAGTTGGTGTTCATGAAACGCATTGAACAGGCCATGGCGAGACGAGAAGAAGCCAAAGCGCATCTTCGTTTTGATCACTTTTTGGCCAAAATGCAAGTCAACAACCAGATTCGATCCATGAAGAGCAGTATGCTCGAGGAAATCCATCGCAAAGTGGTGCGTGGACTGCCTTCGCAAGTGGCGCTTAGCGAAAACCAACCTGGCGCGTTGCTGTTGCGCCAGCTGACCCAAGATGCGCTGCATCAGTACTTGCGAAGCATGAAAAAGTCCATTCTGTTTGATCGCTTGCGCAGCGACCCGACGTTGATGGCCAAATGGAAGGAACGCAACTTTCTACAAGTTCCAGACCGAGAAGAACCTCCAGCGTTTGGCAAACTGGAAGGCATTCCGGCTTCGTACCAGCGCAGCCGACGCAAACTCGCGTCGACCCACTACACTTGCACCAAGCAGTTCCTGCAAGTGCTCAAACGCATGTATGCCGGATGGGAGAAAACCTTTCAGCACATTTCGTTGGTCCAAGTGGACTACGCACCGCAAAAAGAGACCGTGCTCAGTCCATTCCCGTTCCGGCTCAAGGACTTTCAGGCGTTGCAGATGGCCTCACAGAACAAGAGCCTGGAAGTACTGTCGAATGACTGGCGGCGAGTCATTCTCGAGAGTCTGATCGACAATCTGCAGGATGCCTTTGACTTCTTCACCAGCGACATGGACGCATACCAGGGCGGCATGCTGCGAAGGATTCTCACGAGCGTTGAAGTGCGCATGGCTGCGCAATTGCGAAGCATCGTCGAGGCGTCGATCGACAAATGGGTCGCGTTTGTCCGAAGCAATTGCTTGAGTGGAAGACCAAGTGCGACAGGAACTGGCGCGCTTGCGGCTACTGGCAACGCTAGCGGAGGTCCAAGTGGAAGCGATACTCTCAAAGTCAATTGGCGAAGTCCCAAGGACTCGTTGTTCGACGTGCATCTGTTTCTGGATAAGCAGGGCATCGTTGGATTGGAGCCGAGTGCCGATGAGATCAAGACCACAATGATCGAACCACTGGATGCTATCGCCCATTCATTGCACGAAATCGACGGAGTTGAAGCCGAAATGCTTTCGCTGTTGTCACTTGATCGCAAGCGTTTGCTTGATCTCGACGGCGACCAGATTGTCATTGGCGAAATCAAAGACAAAATTGCTGTCGCCAAGAAGAATGTGACGACGTCTGTGGCGAAAGCCATGAACGCAGCGCAGCAAATTGCCTCGCAGTTCACCGAGTTCACGGCATTTGTGCATTTCGATGTCACCAAGTACTTGCGCGAGCTCAAAAGTGACGAAACGCGGCCATATCTGAGTACCATTTGCAGCAAGATCCGATATTTCCACGACTTGTCCAACCAGATCGAGTTGATCGCGTACGACGCGACATCGTTGCCCATGGTGTGCGTGAATTCGTCCAACGTCAAGCACTTGCTCAAGGCAAAAGCACTGCAGATTCGAGATGACCTCATCGAGAGCATTGTGCACGATGCCGGAGACAAAAACGTCGAGATCACGACACGATACGAAGCCATTCTGAGACGTATCAACGAGAAGCCCACCAATGAAGCGCAACTTGCGCAATTACGTGAATTTGTCAACGAGAGCAAAGGTGTGATCACTGGATTGATGCGTGAAGTAGACGAGATCCATCATCGGTTGGCCGCGTTGGATGAATTCTCGTACAAGATCACACCAGAAGATTTCCGTTTGGCCTACTCAACCAAAGAATGGCCTCTTCGAGTCGCTCAAGCGACCGAAGCATGTGATGTCGCGCTGGAAGAAGACAAAGTGCGCATGATGGATCGCCTGGCGCTGGAAAAAGAATCGTTTGAGTTGGATCTGGAAAGGTACGCGAATGAAGTGCAGGCTTTCAGGTTGTACGGGGAGATTGACCAGACTGAGAAGTACGTCGAGCTCGCTGTCAACTTGTTTGATTCCATCACCGAAGCCAAAGCCAAAGCAGCGGATTTCAATGCACGCGAAGCCGTGTTCAACTTCCCACCGACCGAGTATTCGATCATCGCCAAGCTGGAGGCCGACTTTTCGCCATACTACAAGCTCTGGACCATGTGCTCCGAGTTCAATCAGAACCGCCAGGCATGGCTGAACGGGCCATTTCTCGAGCTAAAGGGTGGCGAGATCGAGCAGCTTGTGACTGAATGGTGGAAATCCTCCTACAAACTGAGCAAGCAGCTGATGGAAGAAGCTCCCGGATCTGCGGAAGTCGCGTTGACCCTTCGTGAACGTACCGAAGAGTTTCGAGCGTATCTACCCGTGATCCAGGCTTTGGCAAGCCCTGCTTTGCAGGAGCGCCACTGGGAGACGCTTCGTCAGAAGATCGGCTTTGAAGAAACCGAGGAAGAGCTCACTTTGAACCTGTTGCTGGACCGAGGTGTCACCCAGCACATTGACACGGTGCAGGAAGTCGGCATGTTTGCGGAAAAAGAGTATTCGCTGCAAAAGAACCTGAACGGAATGATCTCCGAGTGGGAAAAGATCGAGTTTGAGTGCGTGCCGTATCGTGAGACCGGGACGTATCTGATTCGCAGTGTGGACGACATCCTGACGCTGCTGGATGACCATCTGATCAAAACCCAGACCATGCGCGGCTCTCCGTACATCAAATACATCGAAAAGGACTGCAAGGCTTGGGAGAAGAAGCTTCAGTACTCGCAGCAATTGCTCGACGAGTGGATGGCATGTCAGCGCACGTGGTTGTATCTCGAAGCCATCTTCAACTCGGAAGACATCATGCGTCAAATGCCGACCGAAGCGAGGCGCTTTGCCAGCGTCGATGCGTTGTGGCGCAAAACGATGGAGGACACCGTCGCTGACCCCAACTTTATGAACGTCATCAACATGGACAAACTGCTGCAGAAGTTCCAAAAGGCCAACGAGAAGTTGGACGAGATCCAAAAGGGCCTGAACGACTATCTCGAGATGAAACGACTCTACTTCCCTCGCTTTTTCTTTCTCTCCAACGACGAATTGCTCGAGATCTTGTCCCAAACCAAAGAACCCAAGGCTGTGCAGCCGCATTTGGGCAAATGCTTTGAAGGAATCAGTCGCGTCGCCTTCACGGAGTCGTTGATGATCACCGAAATGATATCCGCAGAAGGCGAAGTCGTGCCGTTGAGAGTGCAAGTGAACCCTGAGAGCACCAAAAACAAAGGCAATGTGGAAATGTGGCTACTCGAAGTGGAGCAAAGTCAATGGGACAGCGTACGAGACCACACCGCTCGGTCCATGGTGGCGTATGCTCAAGAAAGCCGAGAGTCGTGGCTGTTGAAATGGCCAGCGCAGGTGGTACTCGCTGTCTCGCAGGTGTATTGGACCCAAGAAGTCACGAAAGCGATCCGAACGAATGGTAACGCAGGACTCATAGCATATCTCGGGGTGCTGAATAGCCAATTGGACAAGGTGGTCATCTTGGTGCGTGGCAATCTCACCAAACTACAGCGAACGACCATTGGAGCTCTGGTCGTGATCGATGTGCATGCGCGCGATACCATTTCACAGATGATCCACAAGGGTGTCGAGAATGACTTGGACTTTGAGTGGATCTCCCAGTTGCGTTACTACTGGATCGAAGGTGCTCGGTCGGCAAACGTCTTGGATCTGCAGGCTCGGATTGTCAATGCACGCGTCAAGTATGGCTACGAGTACCTGGGCAACACAATGCGACTCGTGATCACCCCGCTGACGGATCGTTGCTACCGCACCATGATGGGCGCCATCGACCTTTTGTATGGCGGAGCGCCCGAAGGACCTGCTGGCACAGGCAAAACTGAGACCGTCAAGGATCTTTCCAAGGCCATCGCAATCCAGTGCGTCGTGTTCAACTGCTCCGACGGCTTGGACTACTTGGCCATGGCCAAATTCTTCAAGGGACTCGCTGGCTGTGGCTCATGGTGCTGTTTCGATGAGTTCAATCGAATCAACATTGAAGTGCTGTCGGTCATTGCGCAGCAGATTCTCACCATCAACGAAGCGAAGAAAGCCAATGTGGACAAATTCCTTTTCGAAGGCACCCACATCAAGTTAAATGCAAGTGCCAACGTGTTCATCACGATGAATCCTGGCTACGCAGGTCGTGCGGAGCTTCCTGATAATCTCAAAGCGCTCTTTCGTCCGTGCGCCATGATGGTGCCGGATTACGCGTTGATCGCCGAGATTCGTTTGTACAGCTTTGGCTTTTCCAACGCTCGTAGCAATGCGCGCAAGCTTACCCAAGTGCTGCAGCTTTGCTCGGAACAGTTGAGTTCTCAAAAGCATTATGACTACGGCATGCGAGCTGTCAATTCGATACTTGTGGCAGCTGGCTCGTTACGCCAGAAATTGGGCAACGACTTGTTCTGGACCGAGGAGAAGATTGTGTTGCGGTCGGTGCAGGATGTCAATCTGCCGAAGTTTACCACGGATGACTTGCCACTCTTCCGTGGCATCATCTCCGATCTGTTTCCTGGCGTTCAGTTGTCAAATCCCGACCACGGGATGCTGCTGCCGATGATCGACAAGGTTTGTGCCAAAGGCATTTGCATTGCGCCAGATGCGCTCGTGAATCTCGAGAACAAAGTGGAGTTCAAAGTCAAAGTCATTCAGTTTTACGAGACGGTCGAGGTGCGGCACGGGCTCATGATTGTGGGTCAAACCGGCTCAGGCAAGAGCTGTATCGTGCATACACTTGCAAACTCGCTGACCATGTGCAACACCGAGAGCCAGGGCGCAGAACATCATCGTGTCAGGATCCATACCCTCAATCCAAAGTCCATCACTTCGGGTCAGCTCTACGGGAACTTCGATGAGAACACCCATGAGTGGTCCGATGGCGTCTTGGCCTGCACTTACCGTGAATGTGCACGCGACACGAGTCCGGATCTACAATGGGTCATGTTCGACGGCCCCGTGGATGCCGTTTGGATCGAGAACATGAACACAGTGCTGGACGACAACAAGAAACTGTGTCTGATGAGTGGTGAAATCGTCAAGATGACCGATCGCATGCGCATGATGTTTGAGACCGAAGACCTTGAAGAAGCATCGCCTGCGACAGTCTCCCGTGTCGGAATGGTGTTTGTGGAGCCCAAGGTGCTGGGCTGGGAAGTACTTGTGCGCGTGTGGCTTCGAACACGTCTGTCACCTGAGCTGGAGAGCAAGAAACAATTCATCGAGGAGTTGTTCAAGTGGTTGGTGCCTCCCATGCTGTTCTTTGTGGAAAAGTACTGCACAGTGCCGACTTCGGTGACCTTTTTGGAGCATGTAGCGTCCTTGTTGCGGCTTTTTGAGTGTGTGTTGGACGTTGGGTCGGACGGCATGGCTTCCGATGTGAACCGCGTGCTCGAATGCCTCTTCATCAAGTGTGTCGTGTGGAGCATTGGCGCGTGCTTGGACTTCAAATCGCGCCAACTGTTTGATCGATACTTGCGGGACTTCCTGAACGGTAGTATTCTCAGTCAAGAGGCCTCCAAGGCGTATTTCGAGGACTTCACGTCCAAGAATCCATCGTATCAAGTGACGGCACGTGTTGCTTCGCTTCCATTCCCTGAAGAAGGGTATGTGTACGACTACCGCTTTGATCCCAAGAAGGCAACCTGGAACAACTGGATGGAATCTTGTGGGGCCCTCACCATCCCACGAGATGCGCAATTCACTCTGATTCTCGTGCCGACCATCGACACGGAGCGCAACGCGTGGATACTGGACACGTTGCTTCGCCACCACAATCACGTGCTCTGCACCGGTGACACGGGCACTGGTAAATCCGTCTCCATCAAGAAAAAGATCATCAGCGGCATGAACGAGTGCTTTTCCTCGGTTTTCATGAACTTTTCGGCTCAAACAAGTGCCAATCAGACCCAGGACATCATCGAATCCAAGCTCGACAAGCGTCGCAAAGGAGTGTTGGGTCCGCCACTTGGCATCAGCTGCATCATCTTTGTGGACGATCTCAACATGCCGGCCAAGGAGACGTATGGCGCACAACCGCCGATCGAACTGCTGCGTCAATGGATGGGCCACGGTGGTTGGTACAATCGCAAAGACAACACGTTCACGCAGCTGGTCGACATTCAGTTTGTCGCTGCCATGGGACCGCCAGGCGGTGGTCGCACCAAGATCACCCAGCGGTACATTCGGTATTTCAACTTGATCAACTTCGTGCCGTTCGACAATGAATCGCTCCGCATCATTTTCTCCAAAATCACCGACTGGTTTCTCCTCAACTTCCCGACAGGCGTCAAACAGCTCTCCAATGCGGTCGTCGGCGCCACCATCGACATCTACAACATCATCTCGAGTTCGCTCTTGCCAACGCCGGCCAAGTCCCACTACACGTTCAACCTTCGCGATCTTTCCAAAGTGTTTCAGGGCATCAGTCAAGCAACCAGCGACACCATCAAAGACCAAAAGGACTTTGTTCGACTGTGGAGCCACGAGTGTCTCCGTGTGTTTTACGATCGCTTGATCGACGACAAAGACCGCAAGTGGTTCCACGGTTTGTTGGTGAAAAGCGTCGGCGTGCACTTTGACATGAAATACGGTGAGGATGTGCGCGGACCCAACACGACGTTGATCTATGGCAACTTTGGCGATTCCAAGACGCAAAAGAAGTGCTACAGCGAGATTCGTGACCGCGAATTGCTGCAAAAATCCATGAGCGTGTACCTGGAAGACTACAACAACATGAGTTCGGCGCCCATGAGCCTCGTGTTGTTCCAAAACGCCATTGAGCATGTTGCTCGGATCAGTCGAGTCATTCATCAACCGTACGGCAACGCGTTGCTTGTCGGCGTGGGCGGCAGTGGTCGTAAGTCGCTGACGACTCTAGCAGTGTTCATGGCCGAGTACAAACTCTTCCAAATCGAGATCTCCAAGTCGTATTCCCGCGTGGAATGGCGCAACGACCTCAAGAAAGTGCTGCAACTGACCGGCGTCAGCAACCAACCGACGGTGTTTTTGTTTTCCGACACGCAGATCGTCGAAGAAGCGTATCTCGAAGACATCAATGGCATCCTCAACACTGGCGAAGTCGCCAACCTCTGGACAAACGAGGAAATGATGCAAGTGAGCGAAGCTTTGGAGGCATCCGCGTCATCGGCAGGTGTCAACACGGGAAATAGTGCGGAAATCTACAACTATTTTGTCGGAAGATGCCGCACCAACCTTCACGTAGTGCTGGCATTGTCGCCCATCGGGGATGCGTTTCGGCGGCGACTGCGCATGTTCCCATCGCTGGTAAACTGCTGCACGATCGATTGGTTTGCCGAGTGGCCAGAAGAAGCACTGCGTTCCGTTGCAAACCATTTCCTGATCGACCTCGATGTGCCGCCAACCGTGAAAAGTGGTATCGTTGATGTGTGCGTTGACATGCAGGAAAGCGTGAGTGGTCTCTCGGTGGAGTTGCTGCAGTCGCTGAGACGCCACTACTACGTGACGCCGACGTCGTACCTCGAACTGATCAATACGTTCAAGAAACTGCTCAACAACAAGCGTATCGAAGTGATGTCCATGAAGAAACGCTACGACAACGGTCTCACCAAGCTGATGGACACAGCAGAACAAGTCGTCAAGATGCAGGCAGAGCTCGAAGCGCTGCAGCCCATGCTCAAGGTCGCGACGGTCGAGACCGACGCGCTCCTGGAAACAATCTCTCGCGAACAAAAAGAAGCAAATGCCACGAAAGAGATCGTGAGTACTGAAGAAAAGCAGTGCAATGACCAGGCCGCGGCAGCCAACGCTATCAAGGAGTCGTGTGAAGCAGAACTCGCAGAAGCCATTCCAGCTCTGGAAGGAGCTGTCAAGGCCTTGCAGACACTGACAAAGGGTGATATCACCGAGATCAAAGCCATGAAAAAGCCTCCGGACGGGGTCAAACTGGTGATGGAGGCTGTGTGTATCATGATGAACGTCCCACCCGTCAAAATCAAAGATCCGAACGGCGGCAACAAGAAGATCGATGACTACTGGGGGCCATCCCAGAAGACCTTGCTCAGTGACACACGCTTTCTGCAGAACCTACTCGAGTACGACAAAGACTCGATCACCGTCGAAGTGATGGACAAAGTGCGTCCGTACACGTTGAATCCTGACTTTTCCAGTGAGAAGATTCGCAAGGCTTCGGTTGCAGCGTCGGGTCTGTGTAGTTGGGTCCACGCCATGGTGGTGTATGATCGGGTCGCGAAGGTGGTCGCTCCGAAACGAGAAGCACTCAAAGTCGCGACTGCCACGTTGGAAACAGCGCAAATCGCGCTCAAGGCCAAACAGGATGCCCTGCAACTGGTTCTGGACAAAGTGGCGAGGCTTCAAGCAGATCTGGACGCGGCCTACAAGAAGAAATCCGATCTGCAATTCCAAGTGGACGACTGCAGTCGCAAACTGACAAGAGCGACCCAGTTGATCGGCGGACTCGGTGGGGAAAAAGCTCGTTGGGGCGAAATGTCGGAAAAGCTGCAAAAAGTGTACGACAACGTGGTCGGCGACATCATGCTGTCGTCCGGGGTCATCGCGTACCTCGGTGCATTCACGAGTACTTTTCGCGACAAAGCGTTGAGCAAATGGGCTGCTGTGTTGCGAAGTAAAGCCATCCCGTGCTCCGACAAGTTCTCGTTGACGACCACGCTGGGTGATGCCGTCAAGATCCGTGAATGGACGATCGCCAAGCTGCCCAATGACTCGTTTTCGATCGACAACGCCATTATGCTGCAGAAAAGCAACCGCTGGCCGTTGATGATCGATCCGCAAGGACAAGCGAACCGCTGGGTCAAGAATGTGGAAGAAAACAACAACCTCAAAGTGGTCAAACAGTCCCAGGCAGGATTTGTCCGCATGCTGGAGAACTCGCTGATGATCGGCGCCGCCGTGTTGATCGAGAACCTACCCGAAGAGCTGGATCCGATGCTGGAGCCCATCTTACTCAAGCAGGTGGTCAAGACCGGAGGAGTCGCAACCATCCGACTGGGTGACAACACGATCGAATATGACAACAATTTCCGATTGTACATGACGACCAAGTTGCGCAACCCGCACTACCCGCCAGAGACGTGTGTCAAAGTGAACCTGCTCAACTTCATGGCGACTGAGGAAGGACTGGAAGACCAGATGCTGGGCATTGTGGTCGCGCGCGAGGAACCGGCCCTGGAGCAGCAGCGAGAGAAACTCGTGCTGGAAGACGCGGCCAACAAGAAGATCCTGAAGGAGATTGAAGACAAGATTCTGCATTTGCTGCAGACCGCGGAAGGCAACATCTTGGATGACGAGAGACTGATCGAGACGCTGAATGCGTCCAAGCTCACAGCCAACAAGATCGAAGAGAAAGTTCGGGAGGCCGCGGTGACCCAACAGATGATCGCGGAAAAGCGCCAGGGGTACACCCCCGTGGCGTTCCGTGCGTCCCAGCTGTTCTTCTGCATCGCTGATCTCATGGTGATCGACCCGATGTACCAGTACGCGCTCGAGTGGTTCATCAACCTCTTTGTGTTCTCCATTTCGCGAGCCGAAAAGAACCCGACACTGGCTGTGCGGCTGCAGAACCTCAATGACACCTTCACATTCACGTTGTACCAGAACGTGTGCCGCTCGCTCTTTGAGAAAGACAAACTGCTCTTTGCGTTTCTGTTGACCGTCAAGGTGCTGGTGGGCGACGGCACCATCAACACCAGTGAACTGCGGTATTTCTTCACGGGCAACACGCAAATGGAACTAGCCAAACCAAAGCCTTTGGGCAGCGAACACTGGCTGCAGGACAAGACGTGGGCCAATCTGTTGGGACTGAACGAGTTGCCAGCCTTTAAGAACTTCACGGATGCATTCGCCGATGAGCTTTCGCTCTGGGAAGTGTGCTACAACAACTCGGATCCGATGCCCAAACTGCAGGAGATTGAGATCATGCAGGACCTGGACAGTTTCCAGAGGATCCTGACATTGCGGTGCATTCGACCCGACAAAGTGGTGCCGGCCATCATGGACTTTGTGGCCTCGGAGATGGGTCAGAGGTTCATCGAACCCCAGCCGTTTGATCTCAAGGCTGGCTTTGAAGACTCGAATTGTGCGACGCCTCTCATCTTTGTGTTAACTCCGGGCGCAGATCCAATGTTGGAGTTGCTCAAGCTCGCAGCAGAGCTGGGCTTCAGCAAAAAGTTCGTGGCCATTTCGCTGGGTCAGGGTCAGGGCCCCCTCGCAGAGAATGCAATCGCCGAAGCCATTGACAACGGCTCGTGGGTGTGTCTTCAGAATTGTCATTTGTCTGTCAGTTGGCTTCCGACCCTCGAGAAGCTTTGTGAAGACATCACACCGGACCGCGTGCATGCCAACTTCCGTCTATGGCTCACAAGTGAACCGACGCGACAGTTCCCATCGTTCATTCTTCAGAACGGCGTAAAAATGACCAATGAACCACCAAAAGGAATGCGCGCAAATCTCAAAGGCACGTACCTGACGTTTGACGAGAGCTGGGTCAACTCTTGTTCGCGACTCGAAGAATTCAAAAAGCTGCTGTTCGGTCTTTGCTTTTTCCACGCGATCGTTCGTGAACGCACCAAGTTCGGGCCGCTGGGATGGAATATCAAGTACGTGTTTTCTTCCTCCGATCTCAACATCTCCAAGGACCAGTTGCGCATTTGTCTCAACGATTTGCAGCCGGACGACCCTATTCCGTACGAAGCCATCGCGTATCTCGCAGGCGAATGCAACTACGGCGGAAGAGTCACAGACGACAAAGATCGTCGCTGCATCGTCAACATCCTCTCGGACTTTTACACGCCAGATATTCTGGCGGATTCCTATAGGTTCAGCCCCTCTGGCACTTATTACGCCCCAGCTGCAGGTCCATTGACAGCGTACATTGAGTACATCGACTCGCTGCCCATGAACGAAGGACCCGAGATCTTTGGGCTCCATGAAAACGCCAACATTTCGTGCGCCATTGCCGAGACCAATCTGTTGCTAGAGTCGGCGCTGTCGTTGCAGCCGAGAAGTGCTGGTGGCGAAGGCAAATCGTGGGAACAAGTGCTTGAAGAAACGGCCAAGGAGATAGCGGGACGCATTCCAACTCCTTTTGATGTTGAAAAGGCCGAAATCGATTTCCCAGTGGTCTACAACGAGAGCATGAACACGGTGCTGACCCAGGAACTGATCCGCTTCAATCGCTTGACCACGGTGATCGCCAAGTCCTTGGTCGAGATCCAACGCGCACTCAAGGGACTTGTGGTGCTTTCTGCAGAGCTGGAGGCCATGGGCAACAGTATGGTGAACGGCCAAGTACCAAAACTATGGAGTGCGGTGGCATACCCGAG
Organism: Paralagenidium karlingii; assembly: GCA_027475765.1. NCBI lineage: Eukaryota > Oomycota > Peronosporomycetes > Paralagenidium > Paralagenidium karlingii. The sequence goes on along the minus strand of JAMFLO010000137.1, from coordinate 65,441 downwards.
TCTCAAGCCGCTGGGCAGTTGGGTGTCCGATTTCCTGGCACGCCTTCACTTTCTGCAGCAATGGATCGAGCGTCGATCGTCTCCTGCTGTGTACTGGATATCGGGCTTCTTCTTCACGCAGGCGTTCATCACGGGCACCCAACAGAACTTTGCTCGCAAGCACCAACTGCCCATCGACCAGGTGGGCTACGACATGGTCGTATTGCAGGAGACGCAGTCCAGCAACATCACGGAAAAGGCGGAGGACGGTGCGTATGTCGATGGACTGTTCATGGAAGGCGCGCGATGGAGTCTGGAGAGCAATTGCATCGCCGAGTCGCGTCATCGTGAGCTGCACGTGTCCATGCCTGTGATCCACTTGTTGCCACGCAAGCGAGACGAGATCGAGCCGATCCAGGACACGGATCCGGGTGGTACCGCCCACGTGTACTTGTGTCCGGTCTACAAGACGTCTTTGCGTCAAGGAACGTTGTCCACTACGGGCCATTCCACCAACTTTGTCATGTTTCTGCGACTTCCGATGGCGGCCAAGCACCGCCAAAAGCATTGGATCCGCCGCGGGGTCGCGTTGTTGACCCAATTAGATACGTAACAAGACAGACTCTACCCGTTATGATAATTAACCTAGTCTGGAGCAGTTGTCTCGTGTGGTCCACGCCATTTCGTTTTGTTTTCTCGTCTTGGGGGGCGGGGGAAAGCCACCAAGGGCAACCACAACGAGTGGGGAGTACTGGCGCACACGGGACCAACGCAAAAGAGGAGGGAAATGAGTTGGGAGAATCCGTTGGGTGGTGGCATGGAGGACGTGGATGGCAGCCATGAGGACCACGACGTGAATGGTGTGGGAGAAGGCATGGGCATGGGCATGGGCATGGGCATGGGTGTTGGCACACTCAGCGGTGTGCTGTCGAGCTCGCTGGGTGTGTCCCAGGAAGATGCATGGGCTGTGATCAGCAGTTACTTTGAGGAAAAAGGCCTGGTCCGCCAGCAATTGGACTCGTTCGATGAGTTCATTCAGAACACAATGCAGGAATTAGTGGACGACTCGCGCTCCATTCGCATCCACCCCGAAGCCCAGTACGCTCCCGGCACCAGCAAGGCCCAGACCGATGTGATCTACCAGATCTCGTTTGGCCAGATCTATTTATCCAAACCCACCATGACCGAAGCTGATGGCTCCACGAGTGTCATGTTCCCACACGAAGCGCGTCTTCGCAACCTCACATATGCGGCGCCGTTGTACGTGGACGTGTTGTGCGAGAAATTCAACGCGGCCAATGCCCAGGACATTGGCAAAGACGCGCAGCCGTTTGACCAGGTCGAGACACCAAAGGAATTCATCGGCATGGTCCCCATCATGTTACGCTCCCAGTACTGCGTGCTCACGCAAAAGACCGACAAAGAACTCACGGAACTGAACGAATGTGTGTACGACCAAGGCGGCTACTTCATCATCAACGGTTCGGAGAAAGTGCTAATCGCCCAGGAGCGCATGAGCAACAACCACGTCTATTGTTTCAAGAAAAACGCGGCGTCCAAGTATTCGTGGGTGTGTGAGACCCGCTCCCACGTGGAGCACGGTGTTCGACCGACAAGCACCATGTATGTGCAGATGTACCAGAAAAGTGGTGGCAAGAGTGCCATCACTGGCAATCAGATCCGTGCCGTGATCCCTTACATTCGTCAAGATATTCCCGTCGTGATCATCTTCCGTGCGCTCGGTTTCGTGGCGGATCGAGAGATTCTGGAACACATTTGCTACGACTTTTCGGACGCAGAGCTGATGGAGCGGTTCAAACCGTCGCTAGAAGAAGCATTTGTGATTCAGGAACAAGAAGTTGCGTTGGATTTCATTGGACGACGAGGCGCCGCCATTAATGTGTCCAAAGCGGACCGTATCCGTTATGCGCAGGATGTGCTGCAGAAAGAAATGCTTCCCCACGTCGGTGTTGAAGACCACAACGAGACCAAGAAGGCCTATTTCCTCGGGTATGTTGTGCACAAGTTGCTGATGTGCTCATTGGGCCGCATTGGAGAAGATGATCGTGATCATTACGGTAACAAACGTCTGGATCTCGCTGGTCCTTTGCTGGGCGGTTTGTTTCGCATTCTTTTCAAGAAGCTCACTAAAGATGTCAAGACGTATCTTCAAAAGTGTCTCGACAATGGCCGCGATTTCAACCTCACGTTGGCCATTCGTTCACGAACTATTACAAATGGCTTGCGCTACTCTCTGGCGACAGGCAATTGGGGTATGCAGAAGTCAGCGTCCAAAGCCGGTGTCTCGCAAGTGCTCAATCGACTCACGTATGCATCTTCATTGTCCCATTTGCGTCGTCTCAATACACCGCTTGGAAGAGAAGGTAAGCAGGCTCAACCCCGTCAGCTGCACAACACCCATTGGGGTATGATTTGCCCCGCCGAGACACCCGAAGGTCAGGCCGTCGGATTGGTCAAGAATCTTGCATTGATGGCATACATTTCGGTTGGCTCGCCACAAGCACCTATTCTTGAGTTTTTGGAAGAGTGGGCCACTGAGAATCTGGAAGAAATCAAGCCGCAGATCATTCCGCACTCGACCAAGATCTTCGTGAACGGTAATTGGGTTGGCGTTCATCGTGAACCCAATGAACTCATCCGAACTCTTCGTTCTTTGCGTCGTTGTGTCGACATTGATGCTGAAGTCAGTGTTATTCGTGACCTGATGAACAAGGAGTTGCGCATTTACACAGATGCTGGTCGAGTGTGTCGACCGCTGTTCATTGTCGAAGATAATCAGCTGCTGCTGCAAAAAGAGCAAGTCGTCAAGCTTCAGAACCACAAGATCACCAACTATCGATGGCACAACTTGCTGACCGATGGTGTGGTCGAACTGATCGATACAGAAGAAGAAGAAGTGTGCATGATTGCGATGGAGCCGAAGGATCTGGGCGTTGGGAGTCAAATGTACACGCATTGTGAGATCCATCCATCCATGATTCTGGGTATTTGTGCCAGCATCATTCCATTTCCTGATCACAACCAATCTCCGCGTAACACGTACCAATCGGCTATGGGTAAGCAGGCAATGGGTATCTATTGTTCCAACTTCCGTGCACGCATGGACACCATGGCGAATGTGCTGAACTACCCACAGAAGCCGCTGGTTACCACTCGAGCAATGGAGTATCTGCATTTCCGAGAGCTTCCGTCGGGTATCAACGCCATTGTTGGTATTGCGTCATACACTGGTTACAATCAAGAAGATTCCCTGATTATGAACCAGAGCGCGATCGATCGCGGCTTTTTCCGTTCTACATTTTACCGTTGCTATGTCGATCAAGAGCGGAACAAGAGCCCGCAGGGAGGGGTTGGTGCAGGAAGCAACAGCGAGGAATTTGAAAAGCCGTCGCGTGAGAACTGCCTTGGGTTGCGCCATGGAAGTTATCACAAGTTGGATTCGGACGGACTTGTAGCACCTGGCACGCGCGTCTCGGGAAATGATATCATCATTGGCAAGACTTCACCGTTGCCAAGTTCCGACGACACTTCACTGGAGCAACGCCATCAAAAGCGAGACGCAAGTACTTCATTGCGCGCGCATGAGAACGGTATCATTGACAGTGTCATGCTGACGACCAACGCGGACGGCTTCAAGTTCACCAAAGTGCGATTCCGTAACATTCGTATTCCTCAGATTGGCGACAAGTTTGCATCTCGTCACGGACAAAAGGGTACAATTGGTATGACGTATCGTCAAGAAGACATGCCGTTCACGGTGGAAGGCATCACACCTGATATCATTGTGAACCCTCATGCTATTCCTTCGCGTATGACGGTTGGGCATTTGGTCGAGTGTTTGTTGGGCAAAGTGTCTTCACAGACTGGCGACGAAGGTGATGCAACTCCTTTCACTGACGTTACGGTGCAGGCCATCGCTGACACACTTCACAGTCTGGGCTACCAACGCCACGGCAATGAAGTGATGTACTCTGGCCACACGGGACGCCGTCTGACAGCACAGATCTTTATTGGTCCAACTTTCTACCAACGTTTGAAGCATATGGTCGATGACAAGATTCACTCGCGTTCTCGTGGACCCGTCACTATGCTGACTCGACAGCCGATGGAAGGTCGTGCACGAGAGGGTGGTCTGCGTATGGGTGAAATGGAACGTGATTGCTTGATCTCCCACGGCTCTGCGAACTTCCTCATGGATCGACTCTTTGCGAACTCGGATGCCTACCGCGTGCATGTCTGCGATTTGTGTGGGATCATCGCCATTGCAAATCTGCGCAAGATGACGTTCGAGTGCAAAACATGTCGTAACAAGACCCAAATCTCTCAAGTTCACATCCCGTACGCCTGCAAACTGCTCTTCCAAGAACTCATGTCGATGTCAATCGCACCTCGGTTGTTCACACTTGGGAATCCCAATATTCCGCGAGCACAAGGTGGTGCTGGCGTGCGTTAGACTTATTGTGCAACTGGATGAGCCCGTTAGCCAAGAAGATTGCTGAAGCGACAGAATCGACATGACTGGCTGGTATCAGCAGACAAGACAACAGGAATCGCCAGAGGCAGGAAAGTTGTTCTCATGACATGAGGAGGAAGTCTTCTGCTTCTCCTCTTTATTTTTACCCATTAACTGCCTTGTGCTTTGCCAAAAACAGCGTTAACTCTTGTTCTCTTGGTCCCAAGCAATTGTTTCTCCTTGCTTCCGAACTATCATGACAGGTTCGCCGTCTTCGGCGTCAACCAGCAGGCGAAATGTCCCAGGAAGACGTGTCAAATTGCAAAGCCAGCGCTCTCTGCTCTCGTTGAGAGTCGACGCGGCATCGCTCGAGCTCTACTTGCAGCTTCCTGCGTTGCATCGACCGCATCGAGTGCAACAGCCCAATGCAGCGACTTCTTCTGCACCTGCACCAATAGCACAGGCAGTGCCACCATCCATCTCTCCGTCTTCCTCCCCGTCAACGCTTGCCAAGACAGACCAACTTCAGCCTCAGGGCGTCACCACGGCAGCTGCGTCCAGTTGTGACGACAGTGAGCCAGAACTCGAACACGTTCGTGTTCATCGCTCGATGACGCTCAATGCACTCAAAGCCATGATCCAACGCGAGTACCAAGTGCCGTTCGAAGAGCAAAAGCTCGTCCACAGCGGGGACGTTCTCGAAGGTGATGAAGAGCTCACGGCATACGACATCCACGACAACTCAATCATCAGCGTGCAGCTCGAGAAGAAGTATCGGAGCATCGGCGACACGTCTACCAAGATCCAAGTCATAAAGATCCATTCGTCTTACGTCAGCGGGGATGAGTTCGAGCTGATCGAAGTTGTGCCATGTCTTCCGCCGCTTTCTGTCGTGTTTCGTCGGGTTGCCGTCGCGATCGCCTACCTCATGATGTTGGACGGCATGCAGTTCCAGAGAAGCCACCGTCGTATCTGGAAGAAGCGCGTAAGCTACTACAACGAGAGCGTCGCGGCGTCACCGACCAGTGGAGGAGCCGGCTCTAACACGAGTGAGTCAGCTCGTGCAAGTCGAATGATAGGACCCCTGACTGCTCGTTCCAGCACATGCAGTGGACGTCTTAAGTTGAGTGGCGAAGGCAAAGCTCGCCGACGAATGGCTCTTTCGCCCATGACACAAGAAGAAAATGACAAAGAGCAAGCGAGTATCGCGACCGACAGTGCCTTTCTGGGCGAGGGCAATCGAAACCTTGCTGGAGACCTCGTCGCGTTAGCTGAGAACTTGAACATTGCGCAAAAACTCCAAGTGGCGCCGCACATGCGGTCGGCTTCTGACGCTCGAGCCATCAAGCGCTGGTTGAGTTGCATTCGGTACTTTTCCGAATCCAGCATTCCCGAAAGCGCCATTTATGGCGTCGCCAAGAACTTGCACTACGTGAGCTTCAAGCCCGGGGATTTCATCTTTCGCCAGGGAGATCCCGGTGATTACTTTTACATCTTGATCTCTGGTTGTGTATCGCTCGCAGCATACGGCACGGGGCTCTTTGCAACGCTGATTCCAGGCTCCTGCTTTGGCGAGATCAGTCTCTTCGAGGAGAACGGCATCCGGTGCGTGGGACGGACAGGACACCAACTGCTTGTGACCGAATTGACGTGGCGGCGCGTGCATCTTGATCTTCCTTTAGCACCGCTTCGGCAAACATCAACTTTACCACCCCAATGACTGAGCTGGCGTGGCTTACCACTGTAAGTGGATAGCTCGATGCATCCAGAATCGTGGGGTTGGTCCGCTTACCTTTACAGCTGCTTGTATCAACGTGGGCGTGTCTGGGGTGGGTGGATGGGTATGACGCCAGGATGTCTATCGGCGCTGCATCAACCCGTACAAGCAGATTCGACTCACCCGCACGGAAAAGCACATCTATTCGATCCCCCAGTTGCGTCGCCTATCGGACGACATCATCATGCACATCGCATACGCCGCAAAGATGTGCACGGTGTCGTCTGGCACCGTGATCCTTCGCCACGGAGAAAAGTCCAAAGCCCTGGTGATGCTGGTGCGCGGTGCAGTCAAAGTGACAGTCGAAGCAGCCAACGGACACAAATCACTTCGGGTGCGTTATCACTTGTTAGTCGTCTGAACTACCTCCTACTGTTTGACGCGGCAGAGATCTCACTCGGTGGTGATGACAGCCCGTGCTCAGTGTGGTGAGCGCTCCGGCCGTGTTTGCTCAAGAGTGCTGTCTCACCAACAACCCAATGGCTTCTTCATGGAGCATCGAACCCATCGATTCGTGTGAAGTCGCATGTCTTCGACTGGACACGGTCTCGCTGTTCTTGATGCCCAACCAGGGGCTCGTTCGCGCGTTGATGGCAGAGTACGAACAGCGCCAAAAAGACTTCACGCTCCGCTTCGATTCCCAGTCGAGTCATCCCATGTCCAGACAGTCGCAGAACTTTCGCAGGAGTATTCTTGCCATGGCAGTTCCTTCGAGCACCAGTGCGGCGCGGCGCATGTCGCTTCGTTCGGACACGACCGAGAGTTCACGACGCAAGTCGAGCCAAGAGATTCCCGCCGTGGTGCCTATGCAAACGATGCGGCGCAAGGCCCTGCAAATGGTTGTGCCCGTGTTTCCGTCGATCCCGGGACGAAAGAACTCGAGTCGACACCGACCTCACCCACTGGTGCAGAGCAACGCTCATGGGCCACCAATGACGGTAGTTCAACCGCTTCCACCTCCTGGGTCAAGTGGGAATGCGAGTTCGAGTTCAGCCGCTGAATCGTCGCCTCGGCGCTGCTTCACTTCGAACTGCGCTCTCGCCCAAGACGAGTTTTTGCACCAAACACTGCCTTACGGAAACATCCTTTCGCTCGGCGAGCAGCTTCGCTTTGTGTCGTTCGAGAAGCAGCTGCAGCAACAAGCATCCGCGCGAAATCCGACCGCAACAATGGAAACTCGATCCAGAAGCGCCATTCAAAAGCAACGAGACAAGATTCGGGCGCTTGTGGCAGGTCTCCGCCGACTGAAACCGCAGGATGTGGAACTCACCACGGTGCTTCCTGATCCTATGGCGACGAAGATCGCCACCGCGGCCGAGTTGGACGACATGTACGTGTCCAACCAGACGCAGTACTGCTTCAACGTCGTCTCACCAAACGCCGAGACCGCGGCACCACCATTCGACAACGATCAGGACCATGAACCCCCTCGAGCTTGTGTCAGTCGCCCACCGCCACGTTGTGCCAACCGACAAGTCTGATCAGAGACAAGGCACCAAGATCGGTTCAAACCGTCTGCATTTATAGCGCGGAGATGCCAGCACCGCCGTTAACAGCACCACTACTATTGGCACCGGCACTACCACTGGAAGCCTCGACACCAGTCTCCGACTCGCGACGAATGTAAAATAGCACGTACGCTCGCGACGTGACGCTGCTCTCGGCACTGGTCGGTGACACAAAACTATCATTGAAGCTATACCACTTGTTGTTGACTGGATTCCGCGCGGTCGCAGTGTAATGGCCTCCACCAAGTCCTCCTGAATGCTCCGAGACGGCATACAAATCATAAATCAGTGACTGGGTCTCGGCTTGCGGGCCGACGACGAACGGCGCGAGGTCCAGCGACGCAATGGGAAAGTTGACAAGCGACGAGATCTTGTCGCGACGCATGTAAAAGCTCGTGTTGGCGTAACGGAAGCGTTTGAGATGGAAAATCAGCACCTTGGGCAGCGAAAAGAGATCGAATTTCTTGAAGGCGCGAACGTGTTGTTTGCATTTGGGACAAAACCACGTGTCTGTCTTGGCCAGTTGCTCGCGCTCGGTGAAACTTGACAGGCATCGCGACAGCGTCACTTCTTCGTTCACTTGTGCGTCGATGCGAAGATTTGACATGGACTCATGCAGTTCGACGCGTTTAGCCGCCGCGTCGTTGTACCCTTCGCGAAACCCACGGCGACTCCACTCAACCACAAAACAAAACGAAGGTGAGTCTAACGACGCTGACTCGGATGCGGCGAAAAGCTCGTCGTTACATGGCAAATCCTCTCCCATAATCGTTCCATGCGTTGGCTCCGCCAGGTGAAGTCGATATGGAAGCATCCGACCCTGTTCACAACCAAAATCCGCGTCTTTCTCGACCAGTCGCTTCACGATTTGCCAAATCTTCGAGTGGACCTGCTTCTGGGTCACATCTCGGTCAATCGACACCACAAGTGGGGTGTTGATCAGCTCCACTTCCACTCGTCGTTGCTTGGTACTGGCGCTTCCTTGCTCATCATAATAAAGCGAGGGGGTCGATGTGCATGAGCCCACGCTGAAATCACCAGCACTTTGGTCCATGGCTTCGGTTGTGGTGTCTTCAACAGGGGAAGTCGGTGCCGAGCCCGAGGCCGAAGCACACGGTGCTTGGTGCAGCAACGTGACGAGCAATTTCGGTTTACCCGAGCTTGAGCTCATCGCTGACGATCCGTGACCACTGGCGATGGCAAAGAGATTCCGAGAGCACAACACGTAATCCTGCAGTGGGTTTTCTAGCTCGTACGCGTGAATTGTGGTCTCGTGCACACTTTCCACTTGCAGGTTTTCCCGATACGCCTTCTCGATGCGATGGCTCGTGACCTGCACCAACAGCAGCCTTTCAAATGGAATCTCACTTAGACAACTGAGTTGACGTTTGACTTCTCGTAGTGGAGCGTCGCGTGCCACCTGGATCAGGAATTTGGTCGGAATGCGGCCGTTGGCCCAAAACAGTTTTAGTTGGAGATCCACCGTGTCGTTGACCGGAATGGGCACGGATAGACTCATAAACGGGTCGAAGGTGATGCTTTGGTGACGGCAATCGGGCTGACAACAAGTCACATGGCTTCGCAACTGACCCATGAAGTTGTCCACAATGACACTGTCGTTCCGCTTCTTGAACTGCGACCACTCTTCTTGGGCCACTACGGCGTCTTTGCGGCCATTGTGTTCCACGGCCGGCAGGTACGGCTTTTCGTGCACACGGTTAAGGTCTTCGTGCAGGCCATCCAGCAAAAAGCTCATGAGTTCCTGGCTGTCCTGCTGTTGGTATCCAGCAAATTGCGGAGCGTATTGGCCAATGATGTACTTCAGATTTGTTGGAGCCACCACGGCGCGATACGCTGGTGCTTCCGGCGGACACCACATTTGCGTCAGCAACCGTGCGAAAGCCTGCGCCATCTGACCCTTCATGCCCAGCGGATTGGTGACATTGAGATCGCGTTCAAAGCATGGCTGCCCCGTGTGTCGGTCCACTGCCAGAAAGAATTCGACGAGTGGCTTTGTGTTCATCAGACACTGCAGCATGCTGTTGAGAAAGCACGTATTCCCGAGGTTCTGAAGGCCCACCACGCCGCGGGGCTCGGCCGGCCCATAAGTTGTCAACGCGCCCGACGTGCGTCGCGTTCTTGAAGCTGCCATGGACCCATACCCGTCATCCTGGACACTATCTTGGTGGTACGACGCCCACGATGAATTCTTGATGACATGGTTGCGGTTAGTGGCAGCACTTGGGATGTTGTTGACCACTTTGTGCACTTTGGGTTCGCAGAGAAGTTCACTCTGGGAATCCACAAACTCATCCTCACTGTCACTGACCGATCCGTCAAAGTGCACGCGGATCTTGAGGTCACCACTGACACTCGAGACTTCCACCTGGGTGACGGTTGCGTTGCGCCACTCGGGAAAGCTTCGGGTTGGCACTTCCCGACCCACTTGCACGCGGTCGCCGACCTGAAACTGGCGCCAGTTGCGAACTTTGGTGTGCAACGGCGAGAGTCGCTCTGAAAAGCGATCCAGCCACTCGTCCCACTTGGAAGTCCAGCCACGATAGTGCACTTTGATCTTCTTGGACGAGAGCTCCAGCACGCGCGACTCGTACCATTTGCCCATGCTGTCCTGTGCGTCCAGCAGGTCGCCGACCGACACTTCAAAGCGCCATTTCAGCTTTTCCACGTCGCTGAAAAAGTGGCCACTTCGCCAGGTGTCCACACTTTGGTCCGCACCGTCCATCGACTGGTCGTCCACTTCAGCAAACTTCGTCTCCAGAAGCAATCCACAAAAGCGGTCTTCCGGGTCCTGTGCGTTGGTGCTGGTGACGTTGTCAGTTGGGGCTGGCAGCTGGTCCAACTTGAGCTCTTCGAGCCGCAGCGAAAGCGATATGGGAAAGGGTTCCCACTTGCCGCCAAACGCGCGACGACACGCAAGACGAAGCGTGGATGAGCTCATGCTGACGCCGCGCTCGGAAGCACGTGTGAAGATGCGGCTGAACAATTCGTGAAACTGAGGACGGCTGAAAAGCTGTGGATGACTCTGTTTCAGCAACAACTCGTTCTTTCGCAGAAACGAGTCCACGCGGACTTCAAGTTGCTCCAATGTCAGCGATGAATTCACCAACAAAAGCAATGGGGTTTGCTGTGTATCGAGAAAACCTGCGGGTCGAGGTATTTGATCGTGCCAGTAAAACAGCTACGGCAATGGCACAAACACTTAGTTGTGGATCCAACATGTACGCAACATATACACTGACAGTCATAGCAAGGTAGTGGCCAGAGCAAACCCACCTGAAAAATGAGAGGATAGATGTCCACGATCAGTCGTCGGTTAGGTCCACACGCAACCACTTCGCGTGCAATTTCCCAATCACAGCCAAAAGTCTCCTTCAGCACTGTCCACACAGCTTCACTGACAACGCGATAGTCAGACCCTTCGGCCTGCACAGAGACAACTTTTGGTTCAGCGACTTCAGCGACTCCAGTGGTTTCCTAGCAGCACTTCAACTTTTCTGTTCAGCAGAATTGGGTAACTGACCAGTTCTGGTTGGAGCACCACCGTCTGTCCTTCCTTGGAGCTGTAGGCAGTCTCGACAAGCTTTTCGTTGCGAATGGGTGATAGTGAGGTCATATTTTGGTCTTCTCCGTCCAAAGACTCGTCGTCCTCCAGCTCTTGGTCATCACCACCACCATTGCGGCCATCTTGCATCTGCAAGGTTCGTGTTTGGTAGTCAAACTGCCTCCACCAAGCCGATGAGACCAAAAACCATTTGTCGCCTTCACGCAGCTTTTCCTGCGCCAACAAGTGGCGTGTTCTTTCCCATGCTGCCACAACCTGGTTGGCCATTTATGTTTGTGTTGCGACGGTAGTCTTGTGCTCTCGTCACTTTCCGATTGTGGACCGCTGACACGGAATCAGTCCACTGCTGGCTGCGGATTGTGCTTGAGTCGACCGCAGTTTGACTTCGGTGTACTGGTTGATGGTTTCCGCCCCACAAATCAACCAATCCAGAAACGCAATGACCACCAAACCCTAACAGCTTTCTTTCTTAACGGCAGCGTCAACTTAGCCACTGTACAGTTGGTGATGACAACTTAGCAAACCTGACATGCCAACTTGAAAAAAAAGAACACGGCGAACACAGCCAACAGCACCAGGAAAGGTCAAGAGACAGCATTTGATCTAATCCAAGCATTAGAGAATCACTCTATTCTCCTGTTCTCTCCTATTCTGTCTGTTAGTTTGTTTGTGTGTGTGTGTGTCATTCTGAGTGTTTTCTCACTTTTCTTTCTTTTCTCCTGTTGCGCCACCGTCGAGCGGATCTTGGACACGCGATGGCTTCAACACTGAGTAGTCATCTTTACTTCTTCTTCTTGCCACCAGCCTGCTTCTTCTCTTCTTGCTTTGGTGCCTGCTTCTGCGCCTGTTTGTCTGCAGAGAGCATCACGAGCAGATCATCGTCAGTGTCTCTGAGGTGCCTCCTCTTCCCTCGCTGTCCTCTGCGGTTCTCTTCCTCTGCGTGTCTGAATTCTCAAAAATTCCGATTAATCAATTCTCACCATCTTTCTTGGGGGCCTCCTGCTGTTGCTTCTTGTCTTGGTTTTTTCCTTTGCCCATGACTTGTGCTTGTGTTCGTCTCGCGGGTCTTCCGGCTGGTTTGAGCTGCTGTTGTTGGTCTTAGACGGCGCTTTGCGTAATGAACGCAAGTCTGCCAGCGTCTGGAGAGCTTGGAAGCCCTTGAGACCTTCGAGATCGATAGCAGCCCCATAGAGAACTCAAGACAAGCGGATCTTGAAGAGCCGCGCACCCCAAAAACTGAAACCACTGTTCAACAGTTAGTGAAACGACCATACCGGTATGACACCGGTTGAGACAGTACCGTGCAAGACTGAAAGAAACAAGGTTTGCATCCGAAATCTGGAATCAAACCTGATGCAGCAAGAGGACGCGGAATCAGACCTCTGGCGTCTCCCAAAATGGGAAGACTTCAGCTTCACCAACATCAGAGAATCCAGTGATCTCGCAGATGCCGATACGCACAATGAGCTGAGTGCAGAAGATTTCAAAGTAGCTGACGATGATTCAGCTAGTTCCATTTGGTCGCTGGAGATCCCAAGACCACAGCACCAACTTGAAGCTCTTCACGTCGAGTTTGAACGCAAACGTGCCAGAGAATTCGGCAAACATGTGAGTGATATTCAGCAAAGACAAGTGTCCACTTCTTTGCACCGAGATCTGCGATGCTGATGGTGATGGATGTTGCTGATCCACAGACAAGAGTAATCGAAGAGACTACATCTTCGGGATCTGCCGTCAATAGCTCGAGAAAACAGCCAGAATCTGCTGTTAGGGTGGTGAATCGACCTGGATCGTTCGGATCAGAGCTATCGCCCCAAAGGCTTCAAGCGCAGCAGTACCATCACGACAGCTCTTCCAATTCAGTGCTGCTACTGAATCACCAGCGTGTCATCCAAGAGCAGCTGCGCGCTGTTCAGAGCCAGTTACAGCTTCTCAAGCGACGCATTCCAACGTCTCATGCGCCACAGCCCATACAAGTACCACAACCTTCAACCAACACAGGACCAAGTCACATTCCACGAAACCAGACCCAGAGTCAGATCTCCAACCTCTTGGTATTGCGTCTGATCCGACTGAAAGACATCATTGACCAAGCCAGCCGAGTTTTCAGTTATGACCATGAAGCGAAGTCCAACCAGTCCCCGTTGATGCTGTCGCCGCTTTTGATCGCGCCCCATTCCATGGGACTTTTGAGCGACGAACAGGCCGTGGAACAGTTAGAGAAAGCTATGCAGAGGCTCCTGGAGGTCGTCGAGGACATGCGCAAGCGCCAGACTACTTGTCTGCAGCAGAGTGTGGCGAAACTGCAGGCATTCCACGCGTCCCAATGGCAGCAGGCGACATGTCACTTCGTTGCGGAGATCAATCGCCTGCGCGCCAAACACAAGCAGCATGTCGCTTCCAGTCAGCAAAAACTGGCAACACAGAACCAATCCATGGAGCGAGAACTCGAGCAAAGGCGAAAGCAAACAAAAGAGCTCGAAAAGCTGCTAGAAAAGAGCCGTAATCAGCTGCAACAGAGTCAGCAACAGTTGGAGACTCTATCGATCCGCTGTGAAGTAGCTGAGACGGAGAAGCGAAGCGTGCTACAAAGCCTCGAGATGCGCGAGAAGGCCATGAAAGAGACAGTCGACCAACTGGAACAGTCCAACGAGCGCCTGCATCAACGCTTGCAGCACCAGGAAGAGGATTTCGCTGAGCAAAGTGACGCCATATGCTGTAAATATGAAGCGCAAGTGAGTCAGCTGCAAGAGCAACTGAAAGCGCTTGAAGATCATGCGAGAGATCCACCATCAAGAACAGAACGCGCCACAACATCAACGGCAACCGCAACATCAACCACAAAAACGCGAAGCGTCGAGTCCCAGACACAGGTTCAGCACGTTGACGCACAGGATTATGAAACAATTCCGGTGGTAGAACGTCATAAGGCTACCGTCAGCTTTTTAGAGCGCCGTTGTGCTGCATTAGAGCGGCTTCTCAACAAGAAGCTCTTGCATTTAGCCTCGGATCAGCTCGTCAAAGACAGGAGACTTGGGACCCGGCGCACGGCGTCACTTCACGGTTCGCAACAGTCTGGTGAAGAGCCCGAGCGCGAACAGAGCAGTGAGGACGAAGAAGAAGAAATGTTTTCCTGGGAAGTGCGCTCCGAGGACTCTTTCGATGCCGTGAAACGCGAGTTCCAGCGTGCTCAGCCGAGTGCCAAACCTCCGCCTTCCCCTCATGTCGTGGCTCTACTGCGCCAAGTGAACCGGATAACAAGCCCTTGATGGATCAGGATCATGGATACAGTGGGAGGTGAAACGGTTTACTGTAGCATTGGAAAACCCTGTTAAAGTGGATGGACAGCAATTGAATTTTCAATACAAGATTCCACCTCTTATATTAATAACCTATGATAATCTATCCTAGGGGAAGTCTTCCTCTTTCCAAGTGTTTGATGGTTGATCGGTGGCCGCAACTGTGCCTCCTTTTTGGTGGGTGTTCTGCGGGTTCACTCCACAAGAGGCCGAGAATCAGCAAGGCCACAAATACGTAAGCGTGGTTGTATCCTGTCACACCGCCAAGACTCTGCGCAGTGATTGCTCCACCCGCTGCGTTAGTTTTTTGTCGCTTGCATCCACGCTTTGTCAAGTAAACAAGCACAGCAGCTGTCTGTCTGTCCACCGAGCAGACTGAGTGAGTGAGTGAGCAAGCCAGTCAAGGGTCCAGCTATTGAGCTCTCGCTCATATCAAGAGATCCAACAAACTAACCACCATGGCTGCTGCCGCCGCGAAAGCTCGTCTGTTGGTGCTGAATGCAGGTGGGTTCCAGTCCGACCAAAGGGATGAATGGCTGCAAACGGTCGTGTGTGGAGGAAGCGATCTATTGGGTGGATCGTGTGGATTGCTGAAACCGACGATCCGCACGTGTGTGGATGCTGACCAAGAAAGGACTGCCCAATGATTCCGCGTACTGGCTGACACTTATATGCTGCTGATGTGTGGGCGCAACATTTATATGCTTTTGTCAACTTAGGAAGCTCCTCGGTCAAATACAAATTGTTCCAGGTGAGCAAGCAAAATGGCGTGGAGGCCGCCGTGTTTTCTGGGTTGGCGGAGCTGTCGATGGTCAAGGGCACCCAGGGCCGCATCACGCACAAGGATCACCACAACGACTCGAAGCAGCAGGTGGAGCTGGAGCTGCCGAGTCATCGCAGCGCGCTGGAGCAACTGGTAAAGCGCTTTTTCGGCGAAGAACTCGACTTTATCCGCGCGATTGGCCACCGCGTGACCCACGGCGGTGAAGAGTTCTCCAAGCCCACGGTCATCGACGACCGTCTGGTGGAGCAAGTGGACAAGCTCTGCCATCTCGCCCCGCTGCACAACCCGGCCAACCTCTCGGGAATTAAGGTGGCCCAGCAGGTGTTTGGTCGTGCCACGCCAAACGTTGCCGTGTTCGACACGAGCTTCCATCTCACGCTGCCGGCCAAGTCGTTCATGTACGCGCTGCCCTACTGTCTCTACGAACAACACGGTATTCGTCGCTACGGCTTCCACGGCACAAGCCATCAGTATGTGGCCCACAAGGCCGCCACGGTGGGTGTCTTACGCTTGACTCCCTAGTTCCACGTGATGGAGCCTGCTGACATGGTTGTCGCTGTGTGTCTGTGTGTGTCGTCTCAGTTGCTGGGCAAACCCTTTGACCAGTGCAACTTTATCACCTTCCACTTGGGCAACGGCAGCTCCATGTGCGCCATCCGCGACGGCAAGTCGGTCGACACCACCATGGGCCTCACGCCCCTGGATGGTCTGATCATGGGCACGCGAAGCGGTGACATTGACCCTGGTCTCTACGCGTTTTTGAACAAGGAGCTCGGCATGTCGATTGACGACACGTACCAGATGCTCAACAAGAAAAGCGGACTGCTGGGCATCTCGGGCGACGCTGATATTCGCCATCTACAGGACCGCGTGATCGAAAACGGCGACAAACGCGCCGACCTGGCGCTCAACATGTTTGCGCACCGCGCGCGCAAGTACTTGGGCTCGTACTTGGTGTCGCTGCATGGCAAAGTGGACGCGTTGATCTTCACGGGTGGCATTGGCGAGAACTCGGGTATGCTGCGCGAACGCATCTGCGCCGATCTGGAAGCGCTGGGTATCGAATTGGACAAGGAGAAGAACATGCAGGTGACATACCCGACCAAAATCGAACAGGTGCACAGCGCCAAGTCGGACCACAAGGTGTTGGTCATCCCGACGGACGAAGAGCGAAGCATTGCTGACCAGACGTTTGACCTCGTGCTGCGCGACTGAGCCGAAAGACGAGCAATGTCACACAATCACTAACTGCCGGCCTGCCCTGAGAACTTTTCTATTTAAGCAATTGGCACCAATCGCTTCAAGCAAGACAAGACAGACCTCCTGATTCACAACAACCCCCAGATTCCTTAGAGCAAAGAGAATGAAGCGGCGGACCCAGCGAACAAGCAGAGAAGCACTCGGATGGACGGATGGATGATTTGAATGGATGGATAATCAATTGGTTCTTTCTTGTGTGCAGTTGCCGTTTGTTTGTGGTGGTGGTGGTGGTTGCATTCTTTCTTCGTTCTGTGCAATGCGCTGAACACAACCTCAAGGAAATGACTCGCGTCCTTTCGTAGTCTTTTCCACGGTACTCAACGGCCTTGCTCACGAAAGGTCACACACTGCGGCTCACATGGCGGCAGCCAATTCGCAAATGAACGACAAGGAATGGCGTCAAATGCGTCGCGCGATGGAGAAACTGAGCTTTGAGCCACTTCCCGATCTGCCACCGTATGTCGCCGAGCATGTTGTGATCGCCGAAGAGATCGGATCCAAAGAGGAAGTGAGCTCCCGTTCGAGTGTTGAAGCCATGGCGTCGTCAGTCGAATCCTCGACCAAGAGGTAGCTACGGCATCCTTTGAAGCAGAGGAAAAGACCAGCGAGTCGGTGACCCAACGATCTGATTGTTTGGTTGTCTCTTAGTGCAAATGTGGACGGGGCCGAGTTGTGCAGTGACGCGAAAGAATCTGCTTCCTCGATCAACGACTTCACGTCTCCGACGAGTCTGAGCTCTGCCTTGGCGACGTCTACACCAATGCCGACGCCGACACCGACGCCGCCACCAAGTGCTTCGACGACGGGCCACAAAGCCACGTCATCTTCTTCGATCGAATCGCTGGCAACGACGCTGCATTCTCCGAGTTTTGCGATTTACGACGAAGAAGTCGTGCAGCTGGACAAACGCATTCTCTCCAGCCAGGAAGCGCTTCGCAGCGACGTGATGGTACGATTGTATCTGCCGCCATGCGAGTGAGCCACACTCGTCCAACCCCTGGCGCTGGTTGCTGACGGAAGTTGGTTACACAGGGCTCCTTTGTGGAATTGAAGCAGCGGCTGCTCCAAGAAAGAGACTTGGAACGCAAAAAGCTGCTGGCGGGTCACAGCAATGACGTTGCTGTGCTGCAGAACAAAATCGAAGAGCTCAAGGAGCACATGGCGCTGACAGACCAACGGCACCAAGACTCGCTGGCGTTGATGGAACGATTCTCAGCTTTCGTCGCCGATCGCACGCAGTTCGAGGTGTGTCACAAGAAGAGAACAAGTCTATTAGGATGACCCAGCTCACGATGGGGGTATGTATGGTCAAGCGATTGTTTTGGAAGAACAAGCAGTCCGTCGCCGCTTGTTTTCATGGCTGGAGGCGCTTTCTGTTGCGTCGCCGGTTAAAACGCCAGCGACTTCACTTGGCAAAACGGTTCGACCAACTCCACGGCGCACTGGGTCGAGGCTTCCACTTGTGGCGTCAAGAGATCCAAAGACTTCGACTTGCCAAAGAGCAAACAGACCAGGAGTCGCGACGGCAGCAACGCGAGAAGCAGCTCGAAGACGAATTCGAGCGCAGAATCCAACAATTCGAGCGTCAGCTGCACGAATCCAATCGCCAACTGGAGATATCACAGCGCAAATACCATCAACTTGAAGACGATCTGCGCCAAGTGTTTCTGCGAGGCGTCTCGGCCATGAACCTGGAAGCGCTCAATCTCTTTAGCAGTACTTCCAGTGGTGGCAACACCAGCACCAGTGTCAATGGCTGTGCAGGTGTTCTGACGACTTCTGCAGACCAAGATCAAGGCAACCACCATCAACCAGTGGGACCAGCTTCCAAGACAACTGCAAGCACAACTCAACACACCGACCGCGATCCGCCACAGCGCGTCGCAACCCAAGCAGTTCAAGACGAAGAAGAAGACGACGAAGAACGCGAGGAAGAAGATGAAGAGATGCATGGACCAGAACCTGGTTGCACTCGACACCAAGAACCACCGAGTGACGAAGACGTGTATCGTCTGGAAATGCCGCGGTCACCTCCAAAGCCAAGTGCACCCCCACGGATCGCCTTGGGACTGCGGTCTCATAGCACGTTGGATGCGCAGTTGCACGAGATGCTGCTACGACCACGGACGACGTCGGCAACCAACAGCAAAAGCAGCGGAATGAACACCACCACCGATTACACGACCCATAACCGTCTGCGAAGCGCCGATCTCATCGCGCAACTCACACCCGTCAACTCCGCCGTCCAATCTTCAACCAAGACCCTGTCCCAGTCATTGGTGCAGTCAGCAAACGATCTGGTGCTCCACGATGCGACGACCAACGCCAAAGCGCCGCCAAAGCTTCGTGCAGCCAGTCCGTTGCGCTCGTCCTTTCAACGTTTTCGATCGTGATGTCAATGCCACAGGATACCGATACACCCCCTGAAGGTTACAACTTTTCTATCGGGTAGGTTGAATAATAACGGATATCGTCGTCAGGTGATTTTTGACCAATCACCCGACAGACCGCGGCCCACATCCCTTGACCACCCATTTCTTGCATGGCTCACTCTGATGGGAGCTGCTTTCATTTTGGAATTTGCGTCGTTGGACGCTTCTTCTGTTGACTTCTTTGTGCCACGGAGGCCGTTGACTTGTGTTGCTGGTGATGGTGCAATTGGTTTGTGTGTTTCTTTGCCACACGAAGAGGAAACGATGATTTTACCATTTTTATATGGTCTCGTTCGTATGAAATGGAGCTGGGAGCCTTCGGGTTCCAGTTCATTGATTCAACTCGGAAAGCTGAGTTTTCTCTCTTTCAAACGCACTGCTTTAGTGTGTTTCATAGCTTCATGCATTCTCTTGCCAACGCCGTTTGCCATATCACCAGGTGGCCCATCTCGCAACCTGTCCATTGGAAAAACCGTCATGCACCAAACATATTGCGCAACCATCGACACATCAAAATGCGGCAACATATGCGCCAAAGAGTTCCATTCCTTGGGCTCCTCAATTGTGCTGTTGCTGCATTCTCTTTTGCATGTTGCAACCAGCGTGTTTGTAAACGTCTCTTCGAATCTCGCAAATCCAACGCCAAACCAGAAGAAAAGATCCGAAAACAAAACAGAAAAAAACTGATCTTATGAGAGACCCGTAGAGACTGCAAAACAGCACTTTTTGGTCCGAGAGATTGCAACAACACCTTTCACTTTCGGTTGACCCCGGACGCAACTTTTGCTGTCAACGCCGCGTAATGTGCCTGATCCAATTTGCTGGTTTGACGGAAAAACGCTTCCAGTTTGGCTCGGAACAATTCCAACGCCTGGTCCACCTGGCGCACCACTTCTGCGTCGTGTAAAGAATGTTCGTCCTGGTCGCGCACGAAGCGCTCGCTGGTGTCCAACAACACGTCAAACACATTGTAGGGGATCCAGGGAACCGAGCGATGCGATTCCGCAGCTGTAAGTTGCTGGAATTCGCTCTCGTTGGCCATCAACAACGAATCTGGAAGCATTTCTTGTGCGACTGCGAGGGCGTCAACCAATAGACCGTGCTGGAGATACAACCGAAGTAATGCAATGCTCTTGTTTCGCATCTTGAGTCCTTCCACCAGCCATTTCGGCAACGCAGTCGTGACCTGCCACTCTAAAAGAGCTGCAGCAGCAATCTCAAACTGTTCTTTCGCATCGTCTTGGTCCAACGCGAGCAAAAAAGTCTCCAGCACACGCCACGACTCGGTCGGCTTGGGCTTTTTGTTGTACGTCTTGTCGGTGCTCGTGGAAATGCAGTATCGTGCAAGCGATCTGGTCAGGTTGCCTAGAGAAGCCCCCCATTGCTTGGCGATCACGATGGCGAACTCCAACAGACGCACACTCTCAAGGTACCGTTCTTCCTTCGTTCCATTGGATTCATCACAGAACCGCACAGCTCCAACCAACAGCGACAGTGTCTCTGTTGCATCCAGTGTATCCAGCATCATGGTGTTCTTGACAAAACCGAGCGTCAGCAACTCGACTTTTCCATCCAGCAACACAATTTCTTTCTCGATTTGTTGCAAGGACACGACAGTCAACGAGGAAGCCTTGGCCGACGTGGAGTTCAGTTCTTCCGAGTGGAATTTTCGAACAATCCATTGATTGTGTTCGTCCAAATGGCTCAACGCGTTCGCTGCACAAGTGAGAGCGTCGCGCTCTGCGGTGCACTTGATGTGAAGGTTCTTGGTTTCGTAGCTTCGCGCATACTTGAGTCGCAGACTCAACGCATACATGGCGGCGGCTGCATTGGCATATTGTGCCTTTTTGCAATAGAATGAATACAATAGACGGTAGTAGAGCATCCCCACAACTCGCAGGGTTCCATCCTTTTCCAACACACTCGCGTGAGCAGCCTGCCAGTACACCAGGCGTTCCACTTCCTCCTCCAACACGCTGCCCCATTGGAATTCACAGATCAGATCCAGTCGACGATGGCGGCACAGTTCTTTGACCAAATGGCCCACGCATTCAAATGAGGTCTTGTATTGGGCGTTGAGATTGTCGTTGTTGTTGAACGCGTTTGGTTGCTGCTGCAGTTGTTGCCGTTCTACTTGGTACACGTGCATCAAAGCTTGATGGCTATCATAAAACTTGCACAGATCAAGCGAGTGCTTGAAGATGTTCACCCACACAAACGTCTCAAACTCAGTGTTCACCTTGGACACTTTTTCGTGGTGAAGAGTTGCCAAATGGCTGGTCACATGCCGCAAATACTTCAGTATGTAATCACCAAACGCACGCGGAATAGTCTCTTTCATGGTTGCCACTGCTCGTTGCACATCTTCAATGCCGTCCCGCTCTCCAAACGCCGAGCACAAGAAGCTCAACGCCTGTGAAAAACACCAATGGGCCCGATCATTGTTGTCCTGACGCACAAACGTCTTGCCTTCGTGCAGCATGCAGCTTGCGATCTGGTGCATTACCAAGCAACTCTCTCGTGCTTCGTCATGGGTATTCACTGCAGTGCCTCCTCCATTTTCCAAAGTGTTGAACCCACAAAAAGAGTGTAAATTGCGCAGCAAACCAAACTGTCCTCGCAAACTCAAAAACTTCAGCAAACTCGTATTGGGAACGCACAAGCCAAGAACAAGTTGAGTTGTGTAGTTGATCAAAACCGAGCAGGTGTCGTCAAAGCTTCGCTTTCGTTTCAAAGTAGCCCCTGGTTGGCTCGTTGCTAAGCCACCAGAGCTAACCAGAGTTTGTTGGAATTCCACCGATCGAGTCAATTCGCTGTTCGTTTCCATCACAAAGCGATGCAAGAGAGAAGCTTTGATCATGGCCAAGGCACTTGCACACTCCTTGTCTTCAACTGTTGCTCGCTCCACAGTCTGCTGAGAGAGATGCTTTGCTAAAGCCCATTGACGATAGATCTTAATTGCGCGTCCCAAACACACGGACTGAACATGCGCCAACGCATTTGCTGTCAAAAAAGACGCACGCGTTTCGACCAAGTACGAGAAGAAGAGTACACTCCACAAGCAACGCTTGCACATTTCAGTCGCCAACGAACCTGCCACTTGAGCAAGAGCGTATGTGATTTCTCGGCCACCAAACAAGCTACTCCCAGAAGGCTTGTGAACTTCTTCGTTGGCGTTGTTCATCTCAACGTCGTCATGCTCAGAGTGCGACGTGGTCGGATGGTTTCGCACTGGCAGTAAGAAGTGAAGCAACTCATTCATCACCAGAATCTGAGCAGCTCCTTCTCCAGTCAAGAGTTTGCTCAGTTGAAGCATTGCACGCGTCAATCGCATTTCACAGGACACGTCCTCGCGAGAAGTCGCTGATGAAACACCATACGAGACAGGTTGCAATCCCTTCCGAATAGAATGTAACGCGAGATCCGTCATTGTGTCTTCGCTGTTGTCGACAAAAGAGGATTCCCCGTCACAACTCAGCTCCTGCTGCACGCGTTGTTGAAGATTCCAAGTTGAGAAGAGCGAGAACACTGGGAGGATGTCGTGATACAGTGCTTCGATGACATCAGCGCTTGATAGATTCAACGAGGAGAATAGTTTGGATGCAACTGCTGGCGCAGATGGAAGCACGATGGATACTCGATTGCGTCGAAAGAGCACCGGCGTTCCTGGGAATAGATTTGATGAAGAGGAGACCATTCCAACCACAACGTTCTCAATTCGCCAATGCTAGAATACATCAGAACAAGCAAAGTCAGACTCCGTTCACTCTCAGCATGAAGAGAACTACGAAACAAACCTTTGAGCAAAGCTGAAGGAGTCGCCTCCAAATGCTGATTCGAATAGCACAAGCCGAGAGATCCTGTGATTCGGATGCGTTGGTGACTGATTGCAGCCATTTGGCCTTGACAGCACCAACGACTGCGTTTGAGCAATGACCATTAGACCGATTAAAATGGTTCTGAAAGTCCATTTCATTCTGCAAGTCCGGAAGCAGTTCAAGCAACGCGCGATAGAGATTCCCGCGCGAGAATCTTCCAGGGACGAAGAGCCGTCTCAAAAAATATGCATCAACAGCTTGCATCGCTTCTTCTGCGTTTTGTTCATCGTCTTCCTGATGGCCAAGAGTAAAGGATTCGTCTTCATGCTCATACGCGCGCAAAGAATCACTCAGACTCGAGATTTGTTGCGCTTGAATCACCCGAGGACCTGTTCTTCCTAGAGCATTGGCGTGAACAAAGATGAAGTCCTGAAGTGATGAGACTGATCTCCACGCTGAGAAGAAATGATTCTGCTCAATACAAAAGTCCACGAGGCGGAGATTCTTCTTCTGATTGAAGGAATACTGCAATGCATTGGTGAAGGTGCTCTTCTTGCTGGTATCGTTGGCATCGGCCTTGATCAGGCTGCTCTTGGCAAGTGTCAAGGTACGAGCAACCTCAAAATTCAAAGTCTTGCCAGCAAATAGATCGCCTCGCAGCAGATACGCCGCATGGGGAAGCTTTGAATCCATCTCAGTGTACAGTACAAAGCGGCAACGCTCATTTGGGGCACACGGCAGCACAATCATTTTGGCTGAGATCACCCGATCCATCAAGCCATCATGTTCCACAACCATATCGTTGTCTTCATCATCTATCTGACGTGCTTCTTGATCGTCCAAAGGTTGCTCTTGACGTAATAAGCCACGAAGAGATTGACTACCAGAGCACTGACGACTCCGGAATGACCAAACGCGCAAAGTCAAGTCTGCCGAAAGCGTCAAGAAGAACACATCTGCCTCCTCGGAAGCATCAAGTGTCAAGGATGCGATCGACAGAATCGCATGGTACTTCTTTCGTTCGGCAAGGCTTTCGTTTGTTCCCCCAGGGGACCACAAGCTCGACTTGACGAGCCCTGTCCAGATCCATTTCACAACTGATTCGTCCGAGAACACAAACTCTTGAAGCTCAGGTTGAGGAGCATCCATGGCTGACGGCAGACCCGCATTGACGCCAATCACACGACCAAGATCCGTTCCGATCACAACGTTGTACTCATTTTGCCACAACACGTACGAAATGGCTTCTTCTTCGCTCAAGACACTAAGCAAATGGCTGGAAGAAGCCGTAAAGTTGGTTGGTCGAAACCCATGAACGCCGCTCGGTCCGGCAAAAATACTCTGAGCTAAAGGCACAGATGCGGTTGCATCTGCTTGTGTGTCTTCTTGTGGGAGCACACTATACCAGAAACGATGCAGCGTACCAGCGGCGGTGACAACGCAGAGGCAAATGGATTGTCGATTCCAACTCTCAAAGACACCGACTCCAGTCGGCAGGATGTTGGCTGAACGAATTGAATGGCAATCGGTGACGTCAGAACACCTCATTCAGCCTTTCCAATAGTGAAAAACAAGAGAACGAAAAAGACGAACCTGGGAACTGGAATCGCACGGCATTGTCCGCTAGCGTTTGGTGCAGGCCGATCTCTCGCAACACGAGAACGCGGCGACACACACGCCAGCTGTCTCGACAACATACACAATCCACCCGTTAGGATTTGGGATGACACAAAGACTCACAAACGAGACCAAATAGCATCACAAACCAGATCAATCGATCACGGAGTCCCTCGGTTTTGAAGCAAAAACGACCGGACGCCGAGCATTCTGGCGCCATTCATCGAGCAAAATAGCAAAAGTTAGTGAGCGCGCGGCAAAAAAAGTCGCGATTGGTTGGCTGTTCGCGGGTCGACAACAGTTACCTCTGGCCATGGCGCTGTTGGCACTGGCACTCAGTCGCTTCTGTTGCTCATAGTGCTGCGCATTGAACCCCACGGGCCATGCCACCACGTGACTGGTGACGGACGAAGAGTAACTCAACTGGCTGTCGTCTTCTTCCTCTTGTGCAAAGCACGAAAGCGCCACTTCCTGTGACGGATTCAGCTGCTCCACTTTCATTTCCTGACGCCTTCGCTTCCACTCGACCCCCGCGCGCGCGCTTTCAAAAAGACCCAACGGAAAGCTCGAATATAAGCGAGTGCGCACGGTGAGGTGATGTTGGCATTACCGATTCGTCACCGGTACTTCCTGCATAAAACCGGTCCACCGTGTGGGGTTCGGTTCACTTGAGCTTCTTGGAACCGCAAGGTGGTCTGTGGTTGTTTGATGAGCAAAGTGATTGATTCATTGTCAGAGCCATTTAAAGGATGCTGGCGGTGCGATCGCTCGGAGTGTTACAGCGCGGACTGCGTCGCGCCCAACTTCAACGCGCGCTTTTGGCGCGACCGGTTGCGCGTCAGTCGGCGGTTGCCACCGGTTCTTCTTCGTCGGCGTCGTCCTCTTCGCGCTCGCTGGTGACTTCGTCGCGTGCTCGGATGGCCGCAGAGGAAGGCGGCCCTCACCCTGCCGCGGATGCTAAACCCCAAAAGCCAAAGGATGCGCTGGTCATGACGCCCTATGAGAAAGTCAGTGCCACGGCCACTACCAGTTTTTGGCTCGGTTTGCTCGGACTCGGCTGTGTCGGTGTCTACTTTGTGATGCGCGAGCTGATGCCCAGCCGCATGAGCCCCAACGGTCTCTTCAGTGAGACCCTGGACGTGCTCTCGCAGAATACTGATGTAAGTCAACCTTGCAGGGTGTGGATTCATCCTTTGCACTACCCACGACAAGTGACTTAACCGAAGCTGCTTGTTTTGCTTGTCTGTTGCAGGTGACCACGCGGCTGGGTATGCCCATTCACGGCTATGGCCATGACCACGGTGGCCATCGTGAGGGCCGTCGCAATCGCATCGAGCACGTCGAGTTGAAGGACAAGGAGGGCAACCCACGTCTTCGGTATGTTGCTCCTGGTGCACAGTGAGAAGACCGGTGTGCCTCATGAGATGAACGCGTCTTCTGTAGTATCAAGTACAACATCAAGGGCCCGACTGGCCATGCCTATGTGTTTTGCGAAGTGAACAAGGGCATGCCCAAGGGGGAATATGTCTATCTGATCGTGCAGTTCACTAAAACGGGCGAAGTCATCAAGCTCGTGGACAACCGACAGATTCTCCAGGCCGAAAGCAAGGAAGAACAGGATGCTCTGCGTCAATTGTTAGGTGGCAGTGGTCGACTCTGAGGAGGATAGAGATCAGAGCCCACATCTTCCACGATGCCAACAGAATTGCCACAACCAACCACAGAAAGGATGCCGTTTTGTTGATCATTTGCAATGCTGCCGCAGTTTGCTGTTGCGTCTTTCCGTCACGGGCAGCACAGAGAACGAGCCAAAAAGCAGCTACTACGGACAACAATTCACATTGAGTTGCAGTCATTCGTCGTCCTGCTCAAACAGAAACGCGTTGCGAGCGTTTTCTTTTCTTGTGATCGAGTTGCGACGCCCCATGGACCGAGATTTGTGATCTGCTCGGCGCTTGACTGTCGAGATGAGACCTACTTTGACATTTGTGTTCTCGCGTACATCAAATACCCGACGCAGCACTTCGTTCTCAAATAGATGCACCTGTCAAAACAACCGAAACAATCACCCAATTCTGTCAAATCCACTCGACAGCGCTCAAGCCTTCTGCAAATCGTCTGTACCTGGAAACCGGAGAGCAAAGAGCGACGAAACACGTTTGCTTGGAAGAATCGACTCCACGTGTGGATCGACAACGTCTCGTCCTCGATTTGTAGATCCTGATGCGGTCCTTCGCCACTTCGAAGCGTCTCGAGCACATCTTTGAGCATCGATCGCTGCATTTTGCGGTTCTTTTTGCCAATGTTCTTGCCAGTTTCTTTCATAAACTTCTCGATTTTGAGATCCAATCCACTCAAACAGCTGTCGTCGCACTCGACTGCAAAGCTCCAGGTCTTATCGTTGAGGTATTTGTACTGCACCACAAATGCCAGTGCCTCACATGCAGCTGAGCGCACACTCGAGTTGACACCGTCTCGAACAAATGATGCCAATGCTACAACGTGATCGTGGAGATTCTCTTTCGGGTCGAGGATCTTCGGAACAATCATCGACGGACGGAAGAAGCTCACAAGAAAGCACCAGCACTCGATCACGGCCATCAAGACACTTGCCAGGTGTTCGCGGTCTTCTTCGTCTTCGTCATCGTCTTCTTTGGTTGAAGAGATCACGACTTGGCCTCCCTTTGTCGAAGCTTTCTCCGCATTCACAAGTACACTTCCTAAAAGATCCATCGTTTCCCAAATGCGCTGATCTTCGTTGCAACACAAAAAGACTGCGATACTGAGCGAATACACGGCTTCTACGCGCAGTGCCGGGTTGCATTTGTCCGTGATGATTCTCTGTAGAGGTAGCTCAATGTCTGTTCACCATACCAGAGTGAGCAAGCATACTGCCGTGATCACACTGTGCTCACCTTGATAGAACTCCGCCTGATCGTTTCCCAAGGTGATGGCAAGCACTCCAAGTGCTCGGAGTGAGAGCGTTCCAGACTCTTTCATTCTCTTCTTGAGACAACTCACGATGTTGGCAGTCAACGTGACTTTGCGAGAGTTCAAGCGCTCGGTCATAACGTTGGCGCAGAGAATTGACAGGATCTGTTGTTTCATGCATTCACAACGTTTGGTCAAATGACCAGTCAGTGAGTTAGTATCGAGTTGAACGGCAACGACTTCAACTGGAATCTGTGCCTTCTTTAAAGCCTCGATCTTGGTGGTGTCTCGCTTCTCTGTCAGATCCTCCATGGCCTTGTCAAGACCTTCGTCAAGATTTCGCCCAGCAACTTCATAACGAGCCCCAACTGCTGCAGCGCCACCGCCTCCACGGCGTTTGTCTCTTGTTTCAGTGGCTTGATCTTGTTCATTCACGTCCAGATCGGAAGATTCGGACTCTTCGTCCCGTGTCGCGACGACCGAGGACTCGACGGACCCCACGTCAAATTCTGTGTTTTCCTCCAGCTCCAAAGCTCTTCGAAGCAGCTTTTTTCCTTCCTAGACATTGTCACCACGTTGCACAAAAAGAGTTTCACCACCGATCAGCCAACGAATCACCCCAATGAACCTGGGCACTTTAGTTCGCCTGACTGCCGCAAAGCTACCAATTTGTCTTAGACCCACCTCCGACAGCTTTCGGCGCATCTGCGTGTTGAGTTTGCGACCGCTTTTGTTGTGCACCATGCTGTCGTGTCGTCTTGGGTTCAGCTCCGGTGGCGCGTGCGGTGTTGTCTCGTGCGTGAGCTGGTGAGTTTGAGACGCAATCGTTTCAGCTTTGTGGGGCATCTCAGAAGGGCGAACCCATCCATGTGGGACAGGCGGTGGGCCCAGCATCCGTTTCAGAATCAGATGTGACTCTTGCCCTGGACTCAGATGGATGCTGGGTGATTGATGATTCGCAAGCCAGTGTTGGTGACCATGCGTCTCCGAAAACGCAGTCACGGAAGCGTTTTGTCAAAAGGAGCAAAGCGAAATAAACAAACATCAGTGCCGATTTCTTCCACCTCTCTATCTGATTCGAGTTCTGGTCATGTGAGCGGCTCTGACTCCACCGCAAAACCTGGTCCCCGTGTTGTGTTTGAGTATGAGAGCTTGATTCCTGCGCGATTGGTTCGACGCTACAAGCGGTTTCTGGCCGATGTGCTTCTCGACGCAGAAGAGGAAGGAGACTCGGATGAACCAAACAAACCGGTGACTGTTTACTGTCCGAACACAGGCCCAATGGTGGGACTCTTGGACCAGCCGCTTGCCCCAGTGCGGTTGTCCAAGAACACAAGTGGCAAACGGAAGTACGAGTATACGCTCGAAATGATCCAAGTCCATGTGAGTTGACGTAATATCAGGGATATAATTTGTGTGTATTTGAACTCTCCACTGATCAGCTTGCTTTATGCTCTCAAACAGAATGGAGCACGCCCTGTGTGGGTTGGTGTGCACTCAGCGCTTGCGAATCGCATGATGGAGTCTGCTCTCACGAACAAGTGGCTTTCGGAACTGCTTCCATACGACTCTTTCCAGCGTGAAGTGCGATTGAGCTCCAAGAGCCGAGTGGATTTTGTTTTGCGAGGCACCAACAGCGAGACTGGCAGGGAAACCATCAAATACGTCGAAGTCAAAAGCGTCACATTGGCATCTTCGGGTCCAAACCACTCGATAGCGTTCTTTCCTGACACAGTGTCACTTCGAGCGCAAAAACACGTGCAAGAACTGATCGAATTGGTGACCAAGACGGAGTGTGGGACGAGGCGTTCACCAGAACAGGACGATGCCTTGGTGGAAGTGAGCGGCGCCATTGTGTTTCTGATTCAGCGCGACGACTGCGATGTGGTCACACCATCAGGAGAGCACGATCCTGTCTTTGCAGCGCTGTGCAGCCAAGCACAGCAGCAGAAGAGCAACAAGCTGCAGCTTTTGGCGGTGAGCTGCCAACTTGGTGAGGGCAACCGCGTAGCGTTGCTGGATCGCAAGGTCGCGATCAGGGTCTCATGAAGGTTGCTTTAGTGTACAGTAAGTCATCTGAATACAAGATCGCACCGGGTTTTGAGAATCATCGCAGCGCCTTTTGTGTTTTTTGGCTGGCTTTGATTGGTCGAGACAATCCCGAAGCGGTGTGTTGGGGTGGTGTAATCCATTGACCAACCAGCGATGGCGGCGGCAAAGGCGATGACAAGCAAGCAGCCCAAAGCGCTGAACTCGCAGTCAAAGAGCGCAAAAAAGCCCCTCAAGGGCAAAAACCAAAAGCCAAAGACCAAATCTGCCAATGTGCGCGAAAAAAACGCGCCAAAAGCTGCTCAAGAGCCCAAGAACCAGACATCAGTCGTCACCACTGCCGTGACCAAAATGCAGGAATCGGGCACTTCGTGGTATCAGATGCTCCCGCCGCTCAAGGCTGTGGACCAACCGCAGCATCAGAACAGTCAGAGCAAGAAGAGCAAGAAGAACAAGGGCAAAAGCAACGAACCAGAGCCGGTCAGCGTTGTCTCCGAGTCGCTGATTCAAGAGAAATTGCAGCGGGCCAAAGAGCTGCTGGATCAACAAGTGGAACAGTTTGAATCCAAGAAAAGCACGCGTTTGTCCAGCGATGACAAGTACCTTTCGACCATGATCAAGTCAGGTACGCTTGCCGATCGCGTGGCGGCGCTGACGCTGACGATCCAGTCGTCACCGTTCCACAACTTGAACAAACTGAACCAGTTGATCGCAATGGCGAGCAAAAAAGCGCGTCGAGAGAGTCTGCTGGCCATCAATTCACTTCGCGATCTCTTCATCAACAATTTGCTCCCAGACGACCGCAAACTTACGGTTTTCGCGCAACAACCATTGACGCATCCGTCTGTCACCGACAAGCACTTGGTGTTTTGGTATTTTGAGCATGCTCTCAAGCTCCAATATGGTCAATTGGTGGCCGTCTTGGCCAACGGAATGAACGATGCTGTTGATAATCACAAGCGAGGCTGCATTCGTGCTGCATATGCACTTTTGGCCGCGAAACCGGAACAAGAAGCCACTCTGCTGAGCCTTATTTGCAACAAACTCGGCGACCCGGATCGCAAAATCGCCGCGTTTGTGCACAAAATGCTTCAAGAATTGTTGCAAGAGCATCCTGTCATGAAACAGATCGTTGCTGAAGAAGTCGAGCGGTTGCTGCTTCGCCCACAAGTCAATGAGCGAACACGTTACAACTCGGTGTTGTTCCTGAATCAGATGTACTTAGACAAGTCGGAGGAAGACACCAAGCTCGCCAACCATCTGATCAAAGTGTACTTTGGCATTTTCTCCAAAGAGATCCATGGAGCTCAAGCGGCCAATGAAAAGAAAGCTGCCAAGGCCAAAAGCAAGCAGAAAGACAAGAAGTCTTCCTCCACCAACGCTGCGATGGACCGTAAACTTCTCAGCTCGCTGCTTATCGGTGTGAATCGTGCTTTTCCCTTTGCCGACTGCACTTCGGCGGATTTCCAGCAAGAGATCGACTCGTTGTTCCAAGTCGTGCACCAGGCGCACTTCGCCACAAGTGTCCAAGCACTCATGCTGCTGTTTCAGGTGTGTTTCTTTCTGCTGGTCTTCTTCCAATCAACGCATCTAACGGTACACTCGTTTCTTGCGATTTTAGGTGATGAACAGCACGAACTCGGTCTCGGATCGATTCTACAGCGCTTTGTACGCAAAGCTATTTGACCCAAAGGTTGGCATGGCTTTGGTCAGACCATTGTGCTGCTGGTGAATTTGCTCACATTGTTGTCTGAATCAGGTCCGTGAGACGTCCAAGCACACATTGTTTTTGAACGTGTTGTTCCGCGCCATGAAAGCCGACGTGTCCCCAACGCGAACGTGTGCGTTTATCAAGCGATTGCTCCAGCTTAGTACCATGATGCCGGCCTCGTTTATGTGTGCAGCGCTTTTCTTGGTCTCGGAACTGTGTCAAGTGAAGCCGCAATTGCGCACTCTATTTAATCAACCAGAAGACAAACATGCCAGTGATGCTAGAGCCGACCAGCAGCCGCTCAAGGACTCGTATGCTTCTTCAGATGACGAAGAGGACGAGTCGCCAAAAGACGTGCAAGAAGCCAATGAGAACACGGAAGAGGAAGAGGATGAAGATGTCGCTGCGGATCACGAAAGAACCGCCAGAGTCCTTAGCGCAATGTTCGACGATAAGCCTGACGATGATGCGGAACAAGAAGTGCCAGCGCAGACAGTTCAGAGGACCAGCAAATCCGACGAGTGCATTCCTTACGATCCGATGAAACGCAACCCACTGTTTGCTCACGCAGAACAAGCCTGTGCGTGGGAGATTGCTTTCTTTTTGGACCATCATCACCCTTCGGTCCGTCAGTTTGCCAAGCAAGTGGTGCATTGTTCC
This sequence comes from Paralagenidium karlingii, assembly GCA_027475765.1. NCBI lineage: Eukaryota > Oomycota > Peronosporomycetes > Paralagenidium > Paralagenidium karlingii. The sequence goes on along the minus strand of JAMFLO010000137.1, from coordinate 33,559 downwards.
AGAATCGAATACGCCAGCGATCCGTTGGTGGATTTCACGCTGTCGGCGTTTTTGGAAAAGTTCATCACCAAAAAGCCCCGCGCGCAACAGATCGACAACTCTTCTGCCGCTGCTTCATCATTTGTGGACGAGAATCAATTGCTGTCCCAAGTCGATGCGAGTGACGAGTTCTTTTATCAGTACTTCCAGGAACGCGCCAAGCGCATGGGCGACAGCAAGAAGAAAGGGAAAAAGTCGTCCGACGACGTTGAGGGCGACGCGTTGTCCGGAGACGAAGAAGACGAAGAAGAAATGGATGCGTTTGCAGATCAATTGGCCGAAGATCTCATGGAGGACGGCAACCTGGACGATGAAGATCCAGACATGGATGATTGGAGTGGACCAGAAGACGGCTCGGACGATGACATTGGTGAAGATGATGATGATGATGATGATGACGGAGCGATCCTGGAAGGTGAAGATGATGACGGCACAGAAGCATTGGTGTTTGGAGATGGTGATGACGATGACGGCCAAGATGATGAGGACGATGCCATCGTGTTTGGAGGTGGAGAAGACAGCGATGAAGAGGAAGAACACCCAACAAACACCAAGCAATCCAATGCCAAGAACAACAAGGCAAACAAGAAATCGGCTTTGGGCAAACGCAGTTCTGCCTTTATGGATGCTGACGAGTTCTTCAAGCAACACAAAGATGCGGCTTCTGCACTTAGTAACAAGGCGGCCAAGAAGAAGCAGAAGCGCAGTAGCAAATAGAAAGTGGGTTATTTGGACTTTTAGAGGAATACACTTGACATCTTGTGCTGAAGTGACCCTGTGCGTGTGTGTGGGTGTCATTCGCTCGCTGGCGCAGTAGATAGCAGCGCAAAGTACCTTCACATTATCGCAACCAAAACACTCCCCTGAAAACTAGACTCAGCTCACTCACGGATGCCAATTCGCTGGGCAACCTTCGCCGTATTTGTCGGTGTACTTGATCGCATCCACAAGTCGCAGGATCTCGTCAAGGTTGCGACCAATTGGCAGATCGTTGATGGTTGCTTGACGAACAATTCCTTTGTCGTCGATGATAAACGCCGCTCGCAGGGCAACCCCAGCGTTTTCCCCTTGGTCCACCAGCACGCCATAGTCTTTGCTGATTTGCTTGGTCAGATCCGAGAGAATCGGAATGTTCATCTTGCCGAGTCCACCTTCTTCACGTGGTTGCTTGCTCCACGCCAAGTGCGAAAACTTGGAATCCACAGAACATGCCATCACATGCACATTGCGCTTGTGGAACTCCTCGACGCCATCACTGAGAGCTCGCAGCTCTGTCGGACACACCATGGAAAAGTCCGCCGGGTAAAACACCAACACCACGTATTTGCCGCTATACTGGTCCAATGAAATGGTTGTAAACTCGCCATTCACAAGCGCTTGGGCTGTGAAAGGAGGAGCTGGCTGGCGTACCGTCGCGACCATCTTCTCAAGTTGCTTTCTCTTGTTCACCGTGGCGGACAATCGAGAATGAGCTGCTTCGTTGCGGACTCTGGTTAAAGAACCTTCGGGGTATGGGACGAGACGACATGGCATGCAGCCGTTGCAAAAGTGCTCTAGGACGCCCCGTCCCATACACCAACCGTTTGATTGGCTCATGTCTGCCACACCAGTGATTTGCCACAAAACCCCAATATGCCGCCGCCCAAACCATTGGCGCGGTCGGCGGTGGACGGCGACGGCACATCGGCGGCATCTTCAGAGATGGAAGTCAAGCGGAAGCGAAGAAAGAGACCGTCGGAAGCGTACCACGCCATGGAACGGCAGGACTACGAGCGACTGGCGCTGGCGCTGAAGACTTTCTTCGCCCACACTGGTCACTTTGTGGTGCCGCTCCACTTTGAGGTTCCACTCGATCCCCTTGTAGTCAATGGATTCCACAGGTCAAAGGACATCTATATCATCAATGGACTCGCAGCGAACCAATTATTTTGGCCCAAGGACACGCGCGGCTTGCGCTTGGGCAGAACAGTCTTCAATGTCACGCGATTCGCGCGCAATCTTGCGGCACGAAGTGAAGGATTCCGGCGCCAAGTTAAACCGCTTGAAGCCATTGGCTTTCCGTTGTACAAATGGAGAGAATACAAGTGGATCATGGTGGTGTTGCCAGGATTGACCATTTTCAAGAGCATTTTCGGCCATTTGGCCGTGGAGTTCACGTTTGTGGTGCCGACCAACGATCGCCGATGGCTTCCAAGCACGTGGGGTGCCTGTTTAGGCAGCATGGTGGCGCGACTTCGAGAAAAACGAGACAAACTGTCCAAGGCCGAATTGGAACAGCTGCAGCAACTGGGTTTTGGATGGGATGCACACGAGGTCAAGTGGAACCAGCGCATTTTCCCCGCCCTGAAGCAGTACAAGCGCAAGTTTGGCGACACCCGAGTGCCCTTTTCGTTTGTGATCCCTGAAGACGATGTGTCGTGGACCAATGCAGTGCGAGGACTCCGGTTGGGTCGATATGTCAGCGCGATTCGTAAGGACCGTGGCTATCGGTCGGTGCCGAATGTGGTGCAGCAACTCGACCAGGAGTTGGGCTTTGAGTGGGAACTTGCCAAGACTCGAGTGGTGTCCACAGGGAAATCGGTGGTGGAAGGGAATGCCGCTCGTTTTGTTGACGTGATCCTTCCAGCATTGGAGACCTTCAAACAAGTGTTTGGTCACACTTACATCCCACTCGAGTTTGTGGTTCCGTCCGAAGCGCCGTGGCCAGAGCCAACGTGGGGCGTCCGAATTGGCCGTGCCTGCAAGTTGATCCGTGATAATGGTAGTTATGCTCGCGAGCGAGCAACGCACCAAGCGCGCTGGGACGCGCTGGATCTTGAGATGTGACGTTGGGTGCAGTGCGTCCTGCAATTGCTGCAGATCGCGCAGCAGTGATTCAGTTTTGTATTTAAGTGGTGTGGTGTCGCCAATTGGAATCCGATGGACAGTCAGAAGGTGGTGCCCTGGCTTTTGTGATTGCACTCTCTGGTGAGCGCCCCCCCCCCCCCACACACACACACACATCAACACATAGGAAGAAGTTGTTAGTTGTTGTAAATGAAAGAGCAATAGAAGGAATCCCAAAACCATTTTTTGCCATGCCGATTGCTACTTGGATGAAGGTTCATATCCGGACCGCAGAACGATAAGGTAGATGTGCGCAGGCTGGTTCAGTGGCACGTCGAGCACGAGTCTCTGCTCCGCCGAATAGGCTGCCCTGAGGATCCTCCAAAGCTGGTATCTGGCAGATGATGGAAGAGTGCGACGAGTGACTGGATACACTCGTGCTTGACCCATGCATGGATCGATCGATCCAGATGAAGATGAAGCGATCAAGTGGTTGAACTTGGCATCCACCAAGTGCCCACTTGGGGGGCTGTCGATTGTCGATGGCTCGTTTCTTGTGCCTTAGCAGCTTGAACTCCCACCTGAGCTGTCTGGATCCCATTTCCATCACTCTGCTTCCACGGACCATCACTCCGCGCCACTTCATTTCCTTTGGGCTCTGGCTTGTGGAAGTGGCATTCATTCTCCAACTCTCCCTCCCACGCGTAAAGCTCCCGTCGACCGCAAGACTGCAGGTTTAAGTGACACCAAATGGCCCAACCGCATCATGTGACGTTCCCAAAGGATTTCGTCTGGGGCACCGCCACGGCGTCCTATCAGATCGAAGGCGCCGCCTTTGAAGATGGTCGTGGGCTCTGCATCTGGGATGCCTTTGCACGCACCCCGGGCAAAGTGGTCAATGGCGACACGGGAGACGTAGCCGTCGACCATTACCATCGCTTCCGTGAAGACGTGCAGCTCATGAAAAAGATGGGTCTGCGTCACTACCGCTTCTCCATCGCATGGCCGCGCATTCTGCCAGCCGGTACAGGCCCAGTGAACGAGAAGGGCGTCGCCTTTTACAACCAGCTTATCGACGAATTGCTGCGCAACGACATTGAGCCCATTGTGACCTTGTACCATTGGGACCTGCCTCTGAACCTGCAGATCGAATACGACGGATGGCTCGGCGGTGAAACCATTCAGCACGCGTTTGTGGAATACGCCAAAGTATGCTTTGACCGCTTTGGGGACCGCGTCAAGCACTGGCTGACACTCAATGAACCGTGGTGCTCGGCGTTGTTGGGCTACGGCAATGGCATCCATGCGCCTGGAAGAAAAGTGCGACCACAACTTGAGCCCTACCTCGCCGGTATGCTTTGTTGTTGTTTCACTGAGTAGCTCTGTCGGATAACTTCTAATGATTATGCTTGTGTGTGACCAACCAGGCCACAATTTACTGCTGGCCCACGCCAAGGCCGTGCAATTGTATCGTCGCGACTTCCAGTCCAAGCAACAGGGAAAGATCGGTATCACGTTGAACTGCGACTGGCGTGAACCAAAGCCGACGGACGATCCCGTCCAACAAAAGCAGAACCGAGAAGCCGCCGAGCGCTCGCTTCTCTTCTTTCTGGGATGGTTTGCGGACCCGGTGTACTTTGGTGACTACCCGCAAGTCATGAAAGATCGCTGCGGCGATCGACTGCCGAAATTCACAGAAAAAGAAAAGCGATTGCTCAAGCAGAGCAGTGACTTTTTCGGTCTCAACAGCTATGGAACCAGCTACACAGAGCCATCCAAAGACTTTTTGGCCGGCAAAGTGGCGCCCAATGATCCATCTGGCAACGTTTGGGCGGACGAAGGCGTCGAACACTCGTCGGATCCCAGCTGGAGAAAGACCGACATGGGATGGAACGCGGTGCCGTGGGGCATTGGCAAACTCTTGGTGTGGATCCAACGCCGGTATCAACCGACCGGCGGCATCACCGTGACGGAGAATGGCTGTGCGGTGGCCGACAAGACCAAAGAAGAAGCCCAAAATGACACGTTCAGAGTTTGGTTTTACTCCAACTACATTGCATGCGTTCGTCAAGCAATGGACGAAGGTGCAGATGTGCGCGGCTACTTTGCCTGGTCCTTTTGTGACAATTACGAATGGGCCGAAGGGTATGCCAAGCGTTTTGGCATCCACTGGGTGGACTACAAAACCATGGAACGCGTGCCAAAAAAATCGGCGCTGTGGTACCGTGATGTCATTGCCAACAACAGCTTCACAGTGGAGCCCTCGCCTTGACTGAGAGTCTCCGCGTCGCGTTTGGGTAGCTGATCATCGAGCAAATCGTCCAAGAGTCAGCGATGCGATTCGTCTTCAATGCAAGTTTCGTCGTCTTGAGTTTTTTGTTCATTCTTTTTCAATATCAACGTGAGTAGCAAAATCCTTCAACAAGCAGGCAATTGAATGGCTTTGCTTGGAATTCAAAAGCGTCGCGGCTTTCTCTGTCTCGCTCGCTTTCCAATGGCGTTGGCCTTGAAAGAGACAGCCAAGCTTCGCCATTCAAGATCCACAGGCTTGCTGTCAGCGACCAGAAGTGGTCTATTCTTGTCGGATGCACCGGGCCGGCCATTGGACCTTTCTGATCTCAGATTCTTTTTTTGTCCTTGCCATCTGTCACTTTGAACCATCAACCGGGTCATTGCCGTCGCTTCCGAGGCTTCAAGTTTTTGTTGCGACGTTCAGGCGGTGCACGTGAATCAGAGTCGTCGCAGGTCACCACAAAAGACAACAAAAAGCCGGCCAAATGGGCGATCGCAAAGAAGACGACACCAAACCATCGCGAGATGGTGGCTTTAGCGATCCTTCCTTCGTGAGCATCGGCGACCCCTACGTCACTGTGCGCGAGAAGAATCGAGGCATCGACGGAGGGCAGAGACCGTTTCTCACGTGTCCTCCGAAACAAGGACAGATCGCCGCCACTTTCGGGCCCGGCTTTCGCAAATTCGAAGGACTTCCAGTGAGCTTTTCGAATTTGTGCATCATCGAGGCGGCCGTGGGACGGGACGCTCACTTCAACGTATGCGCTTTGACGATGACCTCAGGGCGATTACATTGATTTCTACAAGCTCGAAGCCAAGCGGCGGCTTGAAAACACCAAGAAATACGCCAAACCAAACGGCTTTGTGTACTCTTCGCCGACCAAAGAACAGTACGCGATCACTTCCTCCTCCCACTCCGCAACTCTCGTTGACCCTCTGGTGTTGTAGGACAAGTCCTGGCGATTTCTATGGCACCTTCACCCCAAGCAACAACGAAGAAGAGAAAGGCAAGAGAATTCCGGTCGTCATGCCAGAGAGACCAAATCCAAAGGAACGAGTCCATGAAGTGAGTAAAATGCCTCGGTTTGACGTGGCTGGCAGCTACAGGGACCTGACCGTTCGCTTTCGGTCTTGTCTCCAACCAGAAACGCAATGTGCTCACGTCTCCCAGCAAGAAAGGAACGTATGGCTACGCCGGCACACTTCTCGGCGGCCAATCGCTTCCGGCGATGGCAGCAGAGTTTGGCTCCGAACGGCTCGCGCAGAAGAAACAGGACGAGCTGCATCGCGCCAAAATGGGCGAACGCAAGCCGTTCAAGTCGATGGCAGCTGATGTGGACTTCTTTGACACCCATGAACACGTTGCTGCCTCCCTGGTGTTCGGCTGGGATGACAAGTGCATTGCTAAGCCAGTGGACAAGACAGCGCTCATGAACCCAAAAGAGCGGGCTGCAGCAAGGGCGAGCACCTTCAAGCCGTGGAAACCTGCCAATCCTGCAAAGTTTGGGGAAGAAGGGTGAGCTCTTGGTCTGTTACGTTCCATGCTAATATACCATTCTGCCAGTAGACTGACTCTCGAATGACTTCACCGACGAAACAGCACATTTGAGAAGTTCCCCGAGCGCCAACCTGATCCGTTTGATGAGAAAGTCGTGAACCGCGCCATGCTGCCTCTACGTCGGAACCCAGTCAAAGTGGCGACCCAAGATCTACCGGCTTCACTCAAAGATCGGAAGGCGTTCAAGCCCAGCAGCGGGCCAAAGAGTAAGTTGACTAAAGGAACGTGTCTGCTCGGCATTACCAAGCACCACGTGTGAGCATCCAGAGACCAAAACGTAGATCACAGCGTCGTGCTTTTGGTTAACAAAATAGCAAACTAAGGACGATCGAAAACAGTCAAACAGGTCGTCCCGAGCAAATGTGTCCACTCAGTTGGTTCTCATGCTGACGTGGCGGTCGATCGATTGTGATTTGGTTGAGATGGAGAAGAAGCGCAAGCCGTTGCACACAAGCGTGCGACCAGTCCGTGTAGCTGAAGCCGCGAGGTGACTCCGTCCGCGATTGCCATGTGGGTTGTGCCAATCAACTTGATAAACTCCAGCTTCATCCTCTCGTCCATGTCGAGCGTCTTGCACACGCGGAAAATGGTTTCGATGATGTCCAACGCCGAAAAGCCCGTCTGCCAGAGCGCCAACAGCTCTTGTTCGGCCTGGATCATGTCTTTGGCCACGCAATGGTTCAGAATGGACCGCACCAGCGTGGGGTGCGGCTGGTCGCACACTTTGAACACGTTGGTGTCGTTGATGTAGCCAAATCCGCTGTACGTGGCCTGCAGATTGTTGAGTGCATTACGCATGTCGCCTTCGGCCGTGAAGATCAGTGCCGCGAGGCCATCTTCGCGGTACCCGACGTTTTCTTCGTGGCAGACCTGCATCAATCGCTCCAACACCATTTCGTCTTTGAGCCTCGTGAACCGCAGAATGGCGCAGCGACTCTGAATGGGCTCAATGATTTTGGTCGAGTTGTTGCAGGCCAAAGCAAACCGCGTTGTGCTCGAGTATATCTCCATGGTACGGCGCAGTGCTTGCTGGGCCGCAGCAGTCATGCTGTCGGCTTCGTCGAGAATCACGATTTTGTGTCTTCCGGGCGGCAGCGTCACTTTCTGCTGCGCAAACATCTTAATTTTGCTTCGCACTGTGTCGATGCCACGATCGTCCGAGGCGTTGAGCTCCAGCACCGCTTGCTTCATGGAGGTCCCCAGCAATTCCCGCGCCAAACACAGGATGCTGGTGGTTTTGCCCGTGCCCGGAGGCCCCGAGAGGATCAGATTGGTGACGTTGCCGTCGCGCGCCATGGCACGAAGACACTCGATGGTGTCCTTGTTGCCCACCACATCCTTCAGCGTCTGCGGACGGTACTTTTCCACCCACGGCACCTCAAACGTCTCGGCCATTTGTCCTGGTTGATTGCCTCTTGGTCACAATTGGCGCCAAAATGATCCACTTGTGGACCCAACAGCCAATCCCAGGCGGTCAATTGAATTCTTTTTCGCCAATCACAGAATACTCTGGCTTATCCGTTAGGTTGGAAAGATATCACGAATAAAACCTCGTAGAGACTGCTTCAGGTATGTCAGCACTCTGAACGTTTATAAACCGTATGATCATATCCTTCGTATCTGAGTTAGAATCCATCTGAGATGCATACTGTACATGTGCTCACAATAATATCCTCCACGAAATGTTCGGGGTTTGCACTACTACCGTTGTAATGGGGCTCCCAAGAACCTGTAGTAAAAGCACGAGAACCAGTACTTCAGCATTGGCGGTCTTGCTGGTCCTTGCCTTCAAGCAGCACCAACTGCGCGCCAGACGGACCCTTTCTTGGAGGTGCCGCGTGCTCGAGAATGCTAGTTGCCAACTGAATCCATGTTTCCCTTACTCTTTACTTCTGCTCTGCCACTACAGAAAACCCTGTCAATAGTGGACAGGTGAAAGCCAATAACCTGTGACAAGGAATAGGTCCTGTGCGAACTCACAGATCAGCTCTGGGCGCCAAGATGGTGCAGCAAACCAAAACGCAAGATCTTGCCACTACGCATGACTGATGCAAAGCGGTTCAGGCCAATAGAGGAAGAGATAGAGAGAAGAACAATCATGAAGGTATTTCCTGTGCGATGGTAGGAGATTGGGCTGGGCGGTATCTTTGCACAATGGCTCCGGGGTTTGGGTCGATCAATGGGTGCTCGCGGCAAAAGAGTTTTCTTTATTGACAGACAATGTGAGCTCGCACATCACGGAGGATGTCGAGCTTGAGAACGTGACAGTGCAGAAGCGCTCTCCAGTTGTCACGGAACCTCAGAGAATTAATAACCTTTCTCAGTCTGTCGGCAACACGTGTCCACTATTGACAGGGTTCTCTTTATTCTTGTTCAGTGTGTGGAACACTGACTCTTGGCTGCATGGACGTGTGAGTTCAGTTTGTCGCGGCGGACCTCTCCTTGCCATCCAAGGTCCACCATGCACATCAAGCTGCCAGGAAACAGCTGTCAAGTGAATGTCAAATGTCTCCGGTTTAACAGCGTTCGTGCATCGATACGACCATTGTCACAAATGGACAGATCAATGCGTTTTGGCCGTCAAAGGGGTTTGTTCACTGGCAGCTTTGCGTCAGCAGTGGACCGACTGCAGCTTTTCTGCTGTCATTTGCATTCCTTTCGTTTTGTTGTTCCTGGTGAGGACAACGAACTCCTTCGCATCCCAATTGCTCGCGTTTCCCAATAAACTATCAGAGCTTTGTGAGCTTGAAGGCAAAAACTCACAGAGCTGTGATACTGCAATGACTCTGCAGCTCCTTCAGGCGAGTTCCAAGGCCAGGTATCCCAACAACAGGGTGGAGCGGGAACAAGCGTTCAGCGAATTTGTGTGTATGTCGACAGCGATAGTTTGTCCACCGTATCGACTTGTGCATCTTATTCATCTTCATCTATGTCCAACAGGCAAGCACCCGCCGTTTGATGACAGTCTTCGTATCGGACCATCAACCACCAGGGCGTTACCCACGTTCATCTCACTAAAATGAGGTCCAATCGATCGGCATCATATGATGCCTCTCCTGCCATTCCTGGCCCGGAACCAGATGCCACCAGGAATGGACTGATGCCCTCACGAGCAACACGCGAATGCCCGTGTTCCCAACCGCATTGGAATCGCAATCCATTGAAACGCACGTTGTATTTCTGTCACGGAACAAAACATGAGGTTTCAGGTCGCTTGTTGACGGAATCAGACTTGAGCAATAGTTCCATCTGCATCGATGGCCAACAGACAAATGTATGTCATGATGGCATCAAAAGGCCGTGCAGCATGCCGTCAGACAGGATGCCCAACGCGATGCAACTCCCTCGCATTGGACCAATACACTTAGGGGTTGTCACGTTTCTCAATTGGAGACTCGTCGTTGAGACGCTCATCAACCTCACCCACCATTCATTTGGACAAATCGGTGTCGACCCGGCTGGGCTCGGCGACCAAAACCAGCCCGGTCGACACCGATTTGTCCAAAGGACCACCACAAGTCTTTGCGCCAGCAGCAGTATACGCTTCGCCAACTGGACAGGACACCGGCTTACCGACTGAAGTGTTAAACAAACCCACAAAGAAGAATCACGCTCGGCATTTGAGATGAATTGACAGCTTCCTCTGTCGGGATCACTGCAAGGCAAAGGCCATACATGAACGTATCCCTTCGCGCAAACATGGTAATGCAAGTGGGAAGACACCTGTTCGAGAGGCTTGAGATTCACCGTGTATTTCAAGTCTGTGAGGGTACAAACAAAAATCCCATCTCTCCATACTACACTACTCACCCAGACAGAATGAAACCGAGACTCATTCTTTCTCTTTGTCCTTCCACCTCTTGGTCAACCAGCTGGTGCTGTTGTTGCTGCTGCTCATGCACATTGCAAGCACATTCATCATGCCCATCCACGACTCGCCCCCTACCATCACCTTCACAACACCCGCCACAACCGCATCCATGTTCTTCCTCCATCACCTCTTGCTGATTCTGTTGTAGGTCTTCTGAACTACAGTGGCATTCCCCTTCGTAGTCTTCATGTTGACGTATCTGCGCCTGGTCATCGTGATGCATTGAAAGATCTGAAGGGTTCACTTCAGTTTCAACTTGTTGCTGCTGCTCGTGGCAGCATCCTCCGCATCCACAGCCAGTCTGTTGCTCAGTACCAACTTGCGGCGGCTGCTGACTCTTCGACCCCTCTTCGCCGATTGGCGCAAGTTGTTGTGGTTGATCTTTGTCTGCGGATGGAACAGGAGTTGGTGCAGGTACAGAGCCAAACCCACTGCACTGGCATCCAGGGCCACAAGTGCCTGCCGACGCACTCTCTTGTAGCAGCTCAACCGCACAGGCTTTGCCGATGAAGTAAGAGTCTCGCACCAACGCGCCTTTAATCACTTCATACAGATCGTCCAGTCGTCCCAAAACATGCAGCAAGGGTGCCACAAAGTCGACGTCTACATCATACTGCACGACCTTCCCATGTTCACCAAACTGAAAGCTCATTCGCACGGGGTACTCGATGAAATTGCCCAACAGCTTTTGACACAACTCTTCCTGCGCGAGAATGTGCGGGTAAATCATCTCAATGGTTTTGCGGGTCATGTACGCCGTGAGTTTCACAGTCGCGAGGACAATCGGCGCCGTTTCATCACCAATCACTTCGCTGTGCAACGGCTTCAACGTTAATCGTCGGTGGCAAGCACTGTAGCGAGCCCATTGCATGAGGAATTTGCAGCTGGCGCGTCTGCCGCCAAACTGCATGTTCTCGTCCATGTATTTGTTGACGAAGTGCACCTGTTGCGCACACTCTTCGGTTGTGGAGATCACGCGGGACCACTCAGCGCAGTCCGCTGTGAAGTCGACCCCCGTGGATCCAATGGGCAGTCCGTGCTCAAACACTTTCATGTAGTGTTGCACAATCTTGGAATACGATCCAAGTTGGACGTGGCGTTGGATCAACCGCTGGGTCTCGAAGATCTGGCGGTGAAGCGTGAGGTCACGCACAGTCTGTTTGAGCTCGTTGACATCCAGTTGCAATCGTTCGTGCAACGTGTGCAGTTTGTCTCGCGAGCGCACAAAACGTTTACGAACGTACTTGCGTTTCCCACGAACATTCTGCTGTTGTTGCGCCGGTTGTTGCCGGGGATGCTGCTCTTCCTCCATGACCGGCGCTGTGACATGCCAACCTTGAGGTTGGTTCTCGTCTCGTAGAGCAAGTTCAGAGCTCGGAACACCACGAGACGAAAGCGCGAGAGCATGTTGCGCCGAAGAAGAAGAAGTCAGCGCCTCCGCAGCTGTTGCTGGGTCTCGTGGGGCCGCTGCTGAGCGTCGCGAACTCGTGGGTTTTGGTCGTTTCGCTCGAGTGCGCAGTTCCATTCTTCACTTGCGCTGCTCGATTGGTGTGCAGAAACGAGGGACAGTCGTTTGGTTGGGGACGACCGTAATTTACCATAGGTGTCGGATAATTGGCGAGATTTTTTTCTTACAGCGACTGCTACCTTAACAAAACCTGCAGGCAAATAGTACCTGACCCACTTCTCAGCAGCAGATGAACTCGAGATCCATCTTGGCTTTGGCATCTTTCTCCTGTGCATCTCCTTCTCCTTCTTGTTGTTGTGGCTGCTGCTCCACTTGACCTGGTGACTGTGCTGGCACTGGTGCTCCAGCTTTGGACGACGCACCGCCATAGCTTGGACGACAACGAGATCGCATTTCCTGCTCCACTTCGATCTGACACTTGTTGCCGATCAAACACGAGTTGCGCACCATGGCACCCTTGCACACCACCACCACGTCGTCCAGACGACCCAGCACATGCAGCAGTGGCGCAACAATGTCCATATCAGCTGAGTACTGTACGATTCTGCCATCACCCGCAAACTCGAGACTGATCCGAACGGGGTACTCAATGAAATAGCCCAAAAGCTTTTGGCACATCTCTTCTTGGCTGAGAATGTGGGGATACATCATCTCAATGGTGGTGCGCGTCATATACGCCGTGATCTTGGCTGTCACAACCACCACCGCTGAGTCCTCGTCTCCGACCACTTCCAACTGGATTGGCACCAGTTTGAGCCGCCGATGACTCGCGCAGTAGCGCGCCCACTGGGTTAGAAACACATAAGTGCCGATAGAGTCCCCATATCGTAGCTCGGCATCCATGTACTTGTTGGCAAAGTGGCGCTGGCGGGCGCACACTTTGGACGAGAGGATTCGCCTTCCCCACAGCGCACAGTCTTGGGTGAAGTCAATCAGCGGATCCGCGAGTGGAACACCATGGCGAAACACTCGCAAGTACTCTTCGACAATCTTGGAGTACGATCCCAGCTGCACATGGCGCTGCACAAGTCGTTTGGTCTCGTACATGTGTCGTTGCAACTGCAGATCGCGCACCACTGCACGCAACCCGTTGACATCCAGTTGAAGTCGCTGATGTCTCATGTGAATGGTTTCGCGCATTCTTCGTCGTCTCTGGTGCTCCGACTGGTTGCTTTGAGCTTGTTCACGTGGTCGACGCTTGGTTGTCTGAGTCGGAGTGGGTGTCCCAATGTTTCCCTTGGTCTGCTGCAAGCCGCTATTGCTCTGTGACTCGCCTCCAGAGCTGTCTATTTGGTGAGGAGGATTCAAAAGCGCTTGGTCACCACTAGCAGATGGCTTCTCCCCATCGGAAGACGATAGTGATCGCTTGCTTTTGCGCTTTTGGCCAGCTCTTTTGGGCCCTTTTTGCCGCGTTTGCATCGCTTGTGGTCAGATGCCACCTCTCCCCACTCGCTCTTTCTCTTTTGGATGGCATTGAATTAGGAGATCCCACACGCAGGAAAAAAAAAATACGCGCCAGGAAGTTTACGGTAAGCTAAATCGCCATTTACGTTCTACCTGAGTATCTTTATGTGCAGGCTTGGAGGGACGAGGTTTTATGGCGGTGAAGCCTAAACTAGGCAGAGACTCAGAACGCCCAAAAAGGCAAACAACGGGATCAGATCAGAATCAGATCAGAATGGCGCACGCACGCCAAAATCGGCCTCGACCATGTCGCAAAACTCTTGATGCTGTCGCATCCAGTGCTGCACCAACAGCACAGGGTCCACGTCCAAGTGCAACGGCGCGATGCTGTCGGAGAAAGGCAGTTGGTCTTCTTGTGCCTCAGGGTCTGCTTCTGATGCGAGGTCCACGTCCTCTAGGTCATGGAAACGGAAGTGTTGCAGTTGCTGGTCCTAAGCAACAGCATAACAGTGAGAATCTCTTCCAACGTACTCGAATGGCTCTCGTTGCGTACCGTTTCCAGTCGCTCGAGCAGTTCACCGAGTTCTTGTGCGCTGTCTTGTTCATTGTACGGTTGTTCTTGCCGTAGCAGTTGCTGTTCTCGTGGGAAGTGGTCCTGCAGTGAAGCATCTGAGGTGGATCCACTTGTCGAATTGTCGGTCGCACACACGATTGGCGCGATGCGCTTTCGTCGCTGGCGGAAACGTAGCTGGTACTGTTGGCGCGAAAGTGGTTGACGAAGCTTGGACTTGTAGACTTTGGCTTGCACTTTCGTGGTGCTGTTGGAGACTGCTGACATGGTGTGCGTCTGTTTGAGTGTCAGTGCGCGACTCGTGACTTTGCGCATCTTCTTTTTCTCACTGTCGGTCGTTTGGTTTGGCAAATGAGACCACAAGAAGGAGCCAACGCGCCACATCTCTCCCTTCTACGCAGTAGACGAGTCGCTTCCCGCCGCACCATTGCCAACACAAAGCGCACTTCGCTGCATGCCAGAGCTTTCCTTTGATATTAGGACGAGCCAACTCCGTGCCCTCTTAGGATTGGTCGTATTTAGTGAAGGTGCCCCGCACTTTCGTACTTTAGCGAACTCCAGAGTCATAAATGGAGCTGTCCATGGAATCGCTAACTACGCGTGTGAACTGCGCCTTGGAGCAATGGAAACACGCAACGCTCCCATTGTCAAAGCCTCAAACGACTGTTTTACCATCCAATTCGCGCAGTTGCGATGACGAATCGCCGTCCAGAGCGAAATCCCAAGAAAACGAAGAAGACCGGCCCGACCTCCAGGATCACGACGACCAGCAGGAAGCAACGGAAGAAGAAGAAGACGAGGAGGACGAAGAAGAAGCTGTCAAGTGCCGTCCATGGAGCCATCAAGACTTTATGGATCGTCTGAACTCGTTCCAGATCTTGACCTGGTTTGCCAAGCCTGAATCTATTGGCGTGTTTGAGTGCGTGCGGCGTGGATGGAGCAATGCGGCCAAAGACCAGCTGCACTGCAAGAGGTGTGTATGCTCCTTTAATAAGAAGTTGGCTCTTGGAGGGTCGCATTGTTATTCACCAGTTCCCTTGGATTCCTTGTCTTTTTGTAGCTGTGGCGCGTATCTCTGCTTTTCTTTTGACGAGCGATTGAGCGACGCGGTGCGTCAAAGACTGGCTTTGTGATTTGAGGTGCATGACTGGTTGTGAACAAGTGTTGATGACGTGGTCGTAAATGGCAGGGCACCAAGGCTGTCGCAGCAGTGTATGCCAAGCAACTCGTCACGGGTCATGATACCAACTGTCTCTGGCGTGAGAGTGCGAGTCCGGAGTCCTTCACGATGGTGAGATCTGCTCGCTGCTTGTCTTCGGTGTAGTTGTTTACTGACTCCTGCGTTTGCTTAACCAGCTTCCGACTGCGAGTCCCAGAGATGTCGTGAGTGCTCTTGACGACCGTTTGGAAACAATGCTAAGTGACGAGAGCCGCGAACAATTGGCTCGTGTTGCCATCGAGACAGCAGCGGCATGTGATGGTCAGCTTCACAAGCAAATGCATCAATTCGATATGCATAAGATCATCAACGCACTCCCGAAACTCACCGATAGCATCGCCGAGAGCAAACCGAACGAAAGACTGGTTCAAAAGGCTCTCGTTCTCGCAGTCTGTGGATGGACTCTCCATGGCCACAGCGTCTT
The DNA here is from genome assembly GCA_027475765.1 of Paralagenidium karlingii. NCBI lineage: Eukaryota > Oomycota > Peronosporomycetes > Paralagenidium > Paralagenidium karlingii. The sequence goes on along the minus strand of JAMFLO010000137.1, from coordinate 17,887 downwards.
GCGCTGTGGATTCTGCAATCGCCAGGTGGGTTTGTGGAATTTTGAACCGGGAAACGCAGGCGATGCGTCGTCACCTTCAGAAGTCCGTTTGCGATCTCCGCTTTCGTCGCCAGTTGAGTCGTGTTCGGCAGCGTCAGGTTCGCCTCTGAGGGCGCGTCCGAGTGTCAAACGACGTCGTGTCGACCATGCAGCACATGACAATCATAGCTTTGATCCTATTGCACAGCATCGATGGTATGGTTGACATTTGTTTGCATGCTCATGGCGATTGGGCGAGAAATGGCGTTGATTTCTGGTACTTTGGCATGCAGGTTTTGCCCCTGGGTGAAAGCTCCAATCCGCGAATTGACAGGTTCATGGCTCGAGTTGAAAGACATGGGCGAGCTCAATGCCAATCCGGTGATTGCCGACTTTTTCCAACTCTGCGGCTGGCAGCAAGTTGTCAAGGCCCTCGAACTGCAAACTCAGACAGCAACCCAGCTGCTTCTGAGGACCAACAGGAATCAGACCGTCTCCTTGACACCTCAGAAAGCGTTAGAGCTGGTGCATGAAGTCATGCGCGGGGTGTGAGGGTGAAGAGTCAATCACGTCAATTGAATGCTCACATGGTACAGTACTAGACAGCCAGTCAGCATTAACACAAAAGGGCGACAATGACAAAGGAGTTTAGTGTGGTTTCCTCTCCCAAAGAAAAAGCCAAAAGCATGTTTGTTGTTTGGGTTAACACAGCCGAAAGACGGCAACCAGACAACTGCCCGTGCTTTTAGTCCGCGCTGTTCTTGGCGAAAAGAGCGCGGGATTGGTCGCGTCTCTTCTTGTCGGTCTTGACGGTCTTGCGGTTCTTGTTGACAAGAGCAGCCTTCTTCTCCTTGCGCAAAGCAGCAGCACGCAATTCGGCGCGACGAGCCACCAACGTGTAAGGGTTGAGCTTGACCATAACACCCAAGTTCTTGAGTGGGTTCTTCTTGTGCTGGCGACGATGCTTGTCGTACTTGCCGGCGCGCACAACGCTCTGGATTTCGTCAGAGTTGATCAGACGACCCAAGTTGGCATTGTTCATCTGGTGACGAGGCAACGAGTAGTCGTTCTTCTCGGTCGACTTCTTCGAGTAGCTGCCGTAAATGGCATCGAGCTTCTCGAAAGCAGAGCGGGTCCAGATGATGAAGCGACCAACGTGGCCACCTGGCGCGAGGGTCAACAAGTTGAGGCGGTCCACGTGGGCAAGTTCCACACCGGGGATGTTGCGGAAAGCCTTTTCAAGACCGTTGGCGTTGTTGTAGACCACAAGTGGACCACGACGGGTCACGAAACGACGGTTGCGCGACTTGCCACGGCCAGTGCGGAGCTTCTTGGAGGCCTTGACCTTTTCGATATCAGCATCAGCGCCGAACTTGGCCAAGATCTTGACAGCAGCCGAAGTCTTTTGCACGTTCTCGACGGCATCTTCGAGCACAAGTGGCACTTCTGGCACCTTCTCAATGCGGTGACCACGGGCAGTCACAAGTGATGGAAGAGCGGAGGCAGCAAGAGCGGAAGCAACGGCAAAGCGACGTTGGTTCACGTTGATCTTGCGGTGCCACTTACGCCACACACGAGTTGGTGCGAACATGCGACCACTGCGACACATGTTGCCGAAAGCACCTTGGCCCGAACGTTGGGTACCGCCACCCTGGATACGTGGGATACGCGACACAGCGCGACCAGTGCCCCAGGATTCAGCAGAGTGCTGGTGACCGGCACGACGGGAGACACCATAAGCCTGACGCTTGTTCTTGTTCATGTTGGTGTGCACAAAGGTGACAACATCGGGACGGATGGGGGCCGTGAACACGGTAGGAAGAGCCACCTGGGCGGCGGCGCCTTCCTTTTCGATCGAGAAGACCGACACGACGGGACGGGAAGCAGCGAGCGAAGCCATGTGGAGAGGACTTGAAATCAGCGGCGAAACTTGCGGGTTGTCGGCGATAATTTCCACAATGAAATGGCCCAACACCTGAGGGGCCTCTTGTCCATCAACCACCAACCATCCATTCACAAAACGGACTAAAAACGGTATCTGCACCGGTTTTTTTTTCATCGGAATTTAATGGAATGGGAAGGTGCGATGCACCAAGGTGGTCCACACCACATAGGGCAAGTCGCCCTGCGGTGCGCAAAGAGTTGCTGGACGAGTTGAACGCTGGAACTCTTCTGATGCAAATCAACCCTCAGACTGCGAAGCCTCGCTCTGAGATGAATCCTTGAATCCTTGCAGCAGTTCATCCACCAGAGGAGAATCCTCCCCTTCCCATTCATCTGCTGGATCGCCAATCTCCCAGATATCCAAGCCTTGATCTGTTGATCTGTTGTGCATGACTTGACTTGACTTGACTCCTCCAGTGCTCAACAGTTGCCTTCTGCCGAACCAATGTCTCGACACCACCAGCCAGCACCCACAACTCAAGAGTGGTTGATGCTGTACTCTTCGGGTGGCCAGGAAGATGCTTGAAACATGGGGATCCTCGCAGCTTCCAGTTCATGATGGTTCTCTAATTTGGCCTGTGTACCTTTGCGCGTAACCCCAACACAGCACCCTTTTGGGGTGTCGGCACAACTCCCGCTCTCGTTGGCGATCAGTCGTCGACACATTCACGTGGTGCAGTTTCTGGTCGCCAACTACGGTAGCCACATTTGGCTCTTGCACGGGTACGAGCGCCACTTGAGCAGCTTCGGGTACCTCATCGTGCGTGGTGAACAATCGTCGTCGTCCTATAGCTACTGTAACATTTGTGCGAAGCATCATGACGGTTCGACGGTTCAATTGGACGGTGGTGGCGTTTCCAGAGACGCAAACGTTGCCAACGCGGCTGCAAATTTGCGACTTTCTCTGACTCGTGAAAGGAAGCGAAAGAAAGAAAGCAACAAAGCAACAAGCAAACAAACGGCTTGTGACAGCCACAGCACTCTCCACGTCATGCAACGGAACCGCAAAAGAAGCCGCCAAACGCCACGTGGAGACTTTCCGGCTGGTTCATGATGACACACCTTAAAAGTCAATTGAATATCTTCAGTCCCTCTACTCTGCATATGGGACCAGACGTTGCCCGGGGAAGCAATTCAAATCTCGTCGGTCGAGACGGTTTTCCCCAGGGAGTACCAGTTGTCGACGTATTTGTCAAAGTCGAGACTCGACGCCCACTGTCGTCGCACAGCCAGTCAGTCACTTGCAATCGTCTTCGCCTCCATCAAGACAAGACAAGACAAGTCAAGACACGCCCAGTGTACCTCGAGCATGGACGCCGCCTGTTCTTCCCAGTTTTCGTCATCAAAGTCGATCTCGGCGCCGTCTTGTTCGAAGGTCATCGCTCCACCCGAGGAAGACGAGCCACTGGCGCAGGCTCCTCCTGGCTTCTTCACGAGACCCTGGCTGTTCCTCCCGAACAAAGACAACCCACCACGACAATCTCCGTCAGCACCTTCGGTGGCAATCAACACAAGAGCAAGCGTGCAAGTCCAGGTACATGTAGAGCTTTTGCAGCCATTGGCGTTTCTTGAGCTTGCGCTCTCGCGCGATGTCCTGCTGACGACGAAGCCTGAGAAAGTGGAAACTCCGCGTCTTGTTGGCGGTCGCTTGCGCGACCGGGTCTTTTGAGGCCTCCGAGATCACTTTGGCGGTCACCGGGCGCCAGCCATTGTTCTCGATCCGTTGGTACCAGCGCCGGGTCTCCTGTTCCAGCTGGCGCGCGCGGAAAAAGGCATTGCCAACGCGCAACAAGCGTAGCTCCTGGTCTTTTCCTCGTGCTGCAGCTCGGAGATCCTTCCTTGTGTCTCGATCACGCGAGTTTCGACGCTGAAACGCGTAGTCTTTGGGGCTGAAGGCGTTGAGGTCGCACACCGGTTTGCGCGTAAAGATCTTGTAGTAAATAGTCGGCGGGAAGATGACTCCACCAAGGCGAAAGCGCACGTGAGCACCCATGGAAGCGTCCAGTAGGTCGGCTTCCACCGGATTGATGGCGCGTAGCATCATGGCGGGATCGCCTGCATCCTGAAACGAGATTAAATCGCGATAATACCGATAGATGCGGCGGTTCGTGAACGATTTCCACATGAGTTGGATACGAATCGCCGCCTTGGTCTGCGGTGACACGTGAAGTTGTTGCGCCTGGGAAGAGAACAGTCGGTGGTCGCTGAAGTTCTTCCAAGTATACTGGATCTGCAACGCGGCGATGTGATAGATGGGGAACCGCTGGATCTGATAGCGCCATCGTTGTCTCTCTTTGCGGTACCACGCCTACAAAGAAGCGAGGATCGCTGTTGAATACCAGGTGTCGACAATGGAGAAGACGATGGGCACCTGAATGTAAGTGGCGACGAAATGGCGAAAGCCAACTTCGTCTTCGTAGCGTCCTTTGCCAGACGTCACAAAGCGCTGCATGGGCGACGGACCAGGCGCCACTCGGCCTGCTGGAACGGATCGTAGATGCTGATATCCATGGCCAAAGAATGAGTGAGGTCATGTGCCCCCTCTGGATCGTCAACAAGGTAGCTGTCGTACCCGGAGCCGCTTCCGAGCCAGCATTCCACGCACTCGCTTCTGTTCCGGATCATGCACAGATATCAGAGATTGACGTTCAACGTGAGCTCGACCTTGTCAAGGCACAGCGCAGGTGCTGAAGAGTTTTACTTGAATCAACACCGCAGAGAGATGTTGAGCGGCCATGGGAAGCTCCCACGGCTTGCGAATGATGTCCTGGTGATCACGAAGCACCGCTGCTCCATCAGTACTGCTGACCAAGTGGCCATCGTGTTTGTTCTCCAACTCACTCGCTTTTCGTGTCGGGTCTTCCGCATGAAGAAAGATTCCCATGGAATCTGTCGTGGCAGGTGTTGCGGTTTTCTCGTCTTGGGACGATTCCAATATTGAAAAGTGCTGCCAACATCCAGCAGAAAGCGTTCGTTCTCATATCACAAGCGGAAAGGGGAGGGGGGGGGCATTTTCCATCACGACAAGAGTGCAGGATTACCTCTGGTATCTTCCGTTGGCAAAGCCGCGACGGCGCAGCTGTTGTTCCATCTCATCGTGGGCACCGAGTTGCATTCTCACTCTCGAGCTGCTGTTCCGCTGGAAATGCAGAAGCCGCTAAAAAAAGACAAAGCACCGACACGCCCCAAGACGCTCCTTTTGTTTTCTCCCTACAGCCGTTTGTTGAGACTTGTCGGCTGTGTGTTTGGACGCTCCCAAGCGCCCCATTGACGGCCTTTTTGGTCCCCATGGAGACGCCACGCACCATTTCCCTCGAAGATCTGAGTCAGTCGATTGCTGCCATTCGCCAACAAGACGGAGCAGACTTTGGCGCACGAGTTGACGCCATCGACAAGGCACGCATCGCGTTGCTGTTCTTTCTGGACGACTTGCAACAACAGCAACAACAGCAAGTTCACGACATGCATCGCCTCCAGATGTTCCACAAGGCCAGCCAGGAGTTGGTTTTGCTGTGCAACTCGACGGCGATGCAGCAATTGGACTCGTCCCGTGCAGATCACCTCGACACCTGCAAGCGCTTGCTCGAGCTGGCCGTGCATTTCACACGAAAGCACCGTCTTGGACGACCCGTTGCGACGAGTTCGAGGGCGGCGAGTCCGAGTCGTAGCTCCAGTTCCAGCTCGAGTCGTGCGCAAGGTGCCAGTGATTCGATCGAAACGAAACGTCTGGAGCTGCGTGCCCTTTGCTTCAACAACATCGCATGCTTCTATCGCACGTGAGCGATTAGGCGGTCGACCAACGGTCGGGATTGCGCAGAGACTGACGATTGCTCTTGTAGCCTCGGCAAGCCGTATGTTGCGATCCAGTTCCTCGAGCGAGTGCTCAAACTGCAGAAGAACTGCCGAATTGCGGACGCAGCCAGCACTGCCAGCACCCATTTGAATCTCTGCGCCGTGTTGTCCCAAATGAAAAGGTGAGCAGCAGCGTTGCAGGTGCGGAGCAAAAGGTGAGCTGACGAAATGAACAGACACGAACCGGCGGTGGAACACGCCAAAGCGGCGATCGAGCTGTTGCTCCTGGACCAAGAGCAAGCCAAACAAGCGTCAATGCTCGAGTTGTTGCTGGTTGCGCATTTCAACCTGGCAGTCGAGTACGAGCACCTCAAGCAGCCGCTCGTGGTGGTGCAGATCGCACAGCAGGCACTCACGATCTCCAAGGCCCAGCAGATCCCAGGAGACCACGAACTGGTGCTTCGGCTAGAGCAACTGATCCAAGATCACAGCTAAACAAGACGGCGATGATGAAAGCGAGAACAAGGTCGTTTGATGTGGACTTTAACGGAATAGAAACTGACGACGCGATCTCCTATGACAACAACTGGTTGCCGTCGGGTTCTTGGGTGGTTGCGTTCCACGGACCAATGGAGGAGGACGTTGCTTGTCAGCCGGTGATGTCACTGCAGGCAACGGTCAAAAGACATTCAGTGCCGTCAATGGCTTTCCGTTCTCACGTGCAACCAGGCAGGGCGTTTATGAGTAGAGGAATAGCTGTCCAACCACAGGCCATGTGGCACCTGGACACCCAAACGTGAAGCCACGAGTCCTGTCCTTTGGAAGAAACACACACGATCAATTGCGAGCATCGATTTGGTTTGCTCTGCGCACTGCTGGTTTTCTCCTCTCGCGTCGGGCAGCCCATGGATTCATGGGACGTTTACGACGCAGATCGCAAGTTCGCCCACCGTCGCGCACTGGTTTTGCATTGAATGAAGTGCGGTCGAGTGGAGAATCTCTTGCGCTGTCGCAGAGTTCTGCTTCCTGCAAGTTTTGTCATTGCAGCCATCGAAAAAGTCGCTGGAAGGGGTCGGAGAATTGCAAGTCATTTGGCGCCAGAGAGGGGTCAACATGTCAAGATGGTGGGGTTGGCATGAAGGCGGTGGCTTGATCTGGTAGATTTTCTTCGTGGAGCTTTCTTGGCTTCGCCTGATGGCTTTTGCTTTGTGAAGCCATTGGCTAGAGAAACGGTGGGCAACCTGTCGCTTTGACACGGAGTGCGGCTTGTCACGGGAACACTGCATCCTCACTCAATACTGCTGCTGGATGGCAAAGGCGCTCAAGTCGCAGGTAGTGTTACAGAGAATTCACAAGCAGAAGAGAGCACAAAGATCTGTTGGTGCTGTGGTGATGGTTTGGATGCACGGATGGCGACGAAGGTCCTTACCACCTTGGGTCGATCGCATCGCTAACGTGGGCCACCACCCTAGATGCACCAACACGACTGGTACTGGCTCTCTGGGTCTTGGTCGACTTGTCAACGTTGGTCTTCCGCTGCGACTCCTTTCCAACCAGCCCAGCAGACCACTTCAAGTGTCACAGTACGGCCTCCCCGTCGAATGTCGCTTGGGCGTTCATCCAAGTCCACGTCCCACACGCGTGTAGCCATCATATGGGACGTGGCGTTGGGGTGTGAGCCAGTGAGCCGTTGGCACCCATTGGCGTGACTTTCTTTGCTCGTGCGACTTCAGACTTCCAGTTTTCCTTGCGCTGCCATGTCCACCTCTTTGCGTTTCGTTCCATGAGTTGCGTGCTGTGTGACGTTCGTGGTGTCGCATCCGCTGACATTTCCGCATTTGCTTCCCATTCCCACAGTCAAAAATCCCCCACACTGAGCCGATCCATGGCTCTTGCACAGACTCGCGAGCCCCGCGGCATGCTCACCCAAGCAGGCGACGCCCACGATCGCCATTTCTTCCATCACGTGCTGCATTCGTTTCAAACGCAGGATTGTTCCGCGCTGGCGACATGTCTTCGCCAAGGGTTCGACGTCCACACGCGATTGCCAACGTTCAAACTCCCCCAAGGAAGAACAGGCCGCTGCTACGACCTGGTGACCCCACACAACCGAGATCTCGCCGATTTTGCCCCAAACGGGATGCTGGTGCTGCTCAGCTGGACGTACAACTTGGATGTGAGCTACTACTACGCACAGTCCTATTGGTATGGTTCCCACTGGTTGGCGCTCGAGTCTCCACAGTTGCAGTGGTGCAAACTCAATGAATGCAACAATGAGAGCTTTCGCGCTACTTGTCGCCGCGACTACGACGAGATCTGCGAGTTTTACGGGGATGCAAAGCTTCCGGAGCAGGTGACTTTGCTACATGTGGCGTGTACAAACGAATTGTTTCTGGAGTTTGTGCGCACATTGCTGGACCATGGCGCCGACGTCAACGCTGCATCGAGTGAGAGGCACTTGACTCCTTTGCACCTTGCGTCACGACTTGGCCGAAGCAAAATCTGCCGACTGCTGATCGAACGAGGAGCGTCGTTGACAAGGACAAGCACCGACGGGTCCACACCATGGCATTTTGCGGCGCAACAACGCAATGGCAAAGTGTTTCAGGTTTTCTTGCAGTCTCAAGCGATCGTCGCCTCTCGGCCATGGGATTCTCTAGTGCAACAAGCAGTTGGTCGAGACCTCTCTGATCGAGAGCAAGTCGAGTCAAAGGCCGATGAGTTGACGGATATCGGGTGTGCGCGCTCTTCAAGACAAATGGTGCCCAGGAACAAATACGCCCAGGTATATCCACTGCGAGCCGCCCTCGAGGTGCCGCGCTTTCACTTCGATGGCGCACGGGGCAGTGTTCAAGACCTCGCAGCTGATGTCGAACGTCGCGTCACGCTTTGCAGATCAATGAACAAGCAGATCCAGCGACGAGAACAGCAGGAACAGGCAGAAATCACAAGACTGGAAAACTTCATTGCGTGGCAACAACAGATCAATCAAACACTTCGATACCAGCAACACGTCATGCAACAGCAATTGGACGCCATGAAGACCCAGTTGCAACAAATGTCGGCTTCGGTGTCCCAGCCACATGGACAACAGTCCATGGAACAGCTTCGATCACCTTCTATTGACTGGACCAAGAAGGACCAGATCTTTCTCCCATACTTTGATGCCGAGATGCTTCGACAAAGCACAAACAACTTTGCTGACCGACTCCTCGTGTCGTCCAACTGCTTTGGTCAACTCTACCAGTCGAGAGATGGCATGTTGGCTGTCAAAGTGCTCCTCAAACGCCTTCTGCATGTTCCTGAGCCTGTCGGAGAGAGCTTGCAGAGGTTGCTTCGCCTTGGTCATCCGAACATCTTGCAACTACGTGGTTACTCTGCTGCCAACGACCAAGTGATGCTGGTGTACGAATGCACCAGCAAAGGAGCCATGGCTGCAGTGCTTCGAGACGATCAAGAAGCCACAGCATTCACCTGGAAGCGCCGTCTGCGGGCTTTGTGCGGCATGGCGGAAGCGCTTGACTTCATGCATGGCGATGATGAGAAGCCACGAGTCTTCCATTGTGACGTCACGAGTTCGAGTGTGTTGCTGACCGAATCACATGAGAGCAAGCTGATCGATTGCGGAGTGGCCAGGTTCGCTCGCCGAGAGGACCGACCGTTAACCTCGTCATCGACATTCTCGCTTGCCAACGCGCTGGGAACCGCTGGACATCTCTGCCCACGATACTGTCGAACCCTTGAGTACGACGACAAGACCGAGATCTACTCGTTTGGGGTGACCATGCTCGAGGTTCTTACTGGTCGAGTGCAACACGACCGAGGACTGGACTTGATGGTCCAATACGTGGAAGAACCCAACCGAGTGGACAGTCTAGAGCTCGCGTTTGATGCACGGGCAGGCATATGGCCGAGATCTCTTGTCTCTGGCTTGGCCAGGTTAGTGCGCGAATGCACCTACTCTTCGCGCGACTCTGCACGACGTGTGGGGTCGATGCGCACCGTCCTGAGCCGGTTGCAAGCGCTTGAACACCAACATGGTGCCCAGTCTTGACCCAAACTTCCATTCACGGTCGAGTTGGTTCAGTTTGGGAGGTCTTTTGCATCTCTCTACGAGCGTTTGGTGCAGCCGCAGCGGTTCCAGTGGGTGCCTGTCAATCATTTTGGTGGATACACCCAACTTCTGCCCAGTACTTCTCCATCAAAAGATCGTTCGTTTCACGATCGGGTGACTCTTCGTCGGCGTCGTTTCAGCTGCGTCGCTTCGGGTAGCTCTCTCGTGCTGCCCTCCAGCGCATTCACCTACCAGATCAGAGACTTCGATCCAGACAATCGACCGAAAACGCGCGTGATCCGATGAAATCGTACGCGCATACGCACTCGATTCGGGAACCAGGCGCTTCCAAACGCGCACCTTTGCCTCCATCAGGTGCCGATGGAAGGTATTTGATTGGGGAAGAGCCGTTCCGCAAGCGAATCCGTTGGAGCGAGTCTGGGCCGACGAGAAACGGTTTTGCCAGCACAGCAGTAGTTCCTGGATCCGTTTTGCAAGCGCAAGAGCGTCCCAGAGTGCTTCGCTTGCCGCCCGACCGACACCCAGAATGCAAACCGGGCTGGGAAACCCGCCAACGCTGCAGAAGCAACGATCCTCAAGTGCTAAGAAATCGTCAGGCGTCAAGCAACTCCCGAGTTGAACACGAGTACCGTTGTCGAACGCCCAAGGAGCCCTATGAAGAGAATTCGTTATTGCACCAGCATCCACGTGAAGGTGTTGTCGCCAAACTCGCGTGCATTGAGATCAATCGGCTCCGCAAGAGCCGCCTGTTCAATCTCTGCGAACGGGTTCCCAGTTATGTGTGGACCAGTGACACGCTGGTGTTTTCCCAATGTCACGATGTTCGTTCAGCTGGCGGTGACCAGTCTGAGTTTGGGAATCGCTCGATGCGCAAAGAGCATGCGTGTGGCAACAGCAAAGGCACCTCCTCGATGTGTTCTGAAATCGATGCACCGTTGCTTCAGTGCGTGCGACTTGAGGTCGAAAAGGATCCGTTGTTGATCCACGAGAAACCAACTTGCTCCTTTGCGGTGGATCGCCGCCAAGATCCCGATGATCGAGTCCTTGAGTCGTTTTCGATGACCGAAATGAGCGACAACACGTCTGAAGATGCAGGTTCTTGCTCTTCTCCATCGGATCAAGCGCCATTTTCAGAGCATGAACGAAGTCCAGTGATTCAACAAAACCCTGGAGACGAAAGCCGATTCAACGATGCCCAACTCGAGCTTGAAAGCACCGGGAACACCAATGAGGAGCAACTTGAGATTCAGCGAAACTGCGTTACCAGCGAGCAGTGTGAAGACGATAGCAACGGCAACTTTGGTCCGCTTGAGAGTGATGGCGACCACGACGATGAACCACTCGAGTTGAAGCCTGCAGTGCAAGAGAGTGAGATGGAGTCGATGGATGGAATCTCCGAAGACACTGGAGTCCACTCGTCTCCAGATCAAGGAGAGCATTCTGCCAGCGAAGAGCACACCAGCTCTCCAGTGCGTGATGGCGAAGGTAGTGATGATGGTCAGGGAGCTCCACACAGTGCTACCCCAACAATGATGAGTCAGCTGCTGCTCCAACTGCACGATCACGCGAAGCACCAGACGAAGCAAAATCGAAGAAAGAAACGCCGAAGAAGAGGCGGCTGGGTGCCGATGACGTTTTCGCGTTGAAACCGGACGGAAAAGTCCCATGACGACCGACGATGGGGTGTTTCTGTGGGATTCTTTTGCTGAATGCGTCGAGAAGAAGTTCATGTAGATACCTTTCATTCTGTCACCCATTTCGCTTCACGGGTAGTAGTAACTGCACAACAAATGTCTGAATTGGTGGTGTTGCAAGTGACTGTCACGGCTGCTTCTCTTCCACGCGTGGTATCGATTCCTGCAGTACATCCAGTGACCGTCAGCTCCCACGAGATCGTTTGATGCCGACTCCACCATTCAATGGCACAAAGAAAACAAGGAAACACATGAGCGATCCACTCACATGATTGAGTCCACTTCTCAAACCGTTGCGGATCATTAAAGATCGTCATGGAACCAGCCGGTCGCGAGACGACAGTACGTCTGGATGGAGGCGGCATACCGCGCCAAGATCTCGGGAGGGAGAAATTGAGCCACAAGACTTGTCTTGAGCAGCTTGTTCTTCTGACGGTCAAAGACCAGCTGGATCGTTCCTTGCAGACAGCGACGCTGAACGCTCTGTTGTCCCGGATATGTTTCAAGGACTCCAGGGAGCCATGTTGCTTTCATCACCGACAGTCTGCCTTCTTGTAGTTTTTCATGGAGAACCACAGCATGGTAGAAGCACTTTCCTGTCAACGAGTCAACCACTCTGATCCACAGGTACCCTGGAGCTGTCGGACACTTGCATGCCACTTGTGCGGTCGACTCAAAGGAGAACACGCGGAAAGACTCCGTCCCACTGCGTCTCGCAACGGAGGACGGCGCAGAACCCACTGGCGGCTGGCTTCGAGACTCTTCTTCGACTTGCACAAAGCCTCGATGAACAAATCGGCGGATCAGACCTCCCTGAAGTGAGCAGAACGAGAACTATGCAGAGTCACAACCCCCCACAGTTAGTCACGCGCGTACTGCTGCATGACAGTCGTCACGTGAAGCAACCCACCCGAATGAACGCTGGATGGCTCATCAAGGAACTCGACTGCAGTGCGGATCCCGGTATCACTAATGGACTGATCAGCTCTGGTCGGAACCTCTGCAAGAGTTCAAGGCTGTGAAGCCCCAGTGTCGCCCGTTTGACCACAAAGTAATCCATTTCGGACGGCGTTCCAGACGGGAAGTCCAGCTCCAGAGAGAGCGAACCGTCTAATGAAAGCAGATCAAAGCGACAACAAGCTTTGGCGCGAGCAAAACGTTGCTTAGCAACCGAGTTTGGCCGCTGCCACTCGCCAAAGTCGCGGAGATACGACAACTTGCGCAATTCCACCCACGAACCATCGGAAAGCCGCGCCTTGACGCTCACCACGGTGCAAAGACGCATTCCACGTTGCACTACGTTGGTGAGAATCGGCTGCGGCATGGTGCCGTTGAGTCTTCCGCTTGGCGGATCCTGGATTTGAGCCACGTCAAACACCAGCAAGGCACCTTGGTCATGCACCAACGGAAGAGCCGAACAGACCAACTGAACGCTCTGCTCGCTGGATACAACGCCTTGATCGATCCAAACGTTTTCAATGCGCGGAGGAACGCGTGGGTCGTGGCTGATGGGGTTTCTTCGAGTCTCGAGTCGTTGGCGCGTGACGGCAAACTCCAGTCGGACGCACGTTTGAAGCCAGTTGGCCATCGCAATTCGAGAGATCCAACAGAGATTTTGGAGCAGGAGTGAGTGCATTTGATGCCAAATGGTTTTGTTGCAGCGAATCCACGCGAAAAGCTCTCGGGGCGTCAGAAATGATGCCACTCTGGTCACCACTACTGGGCTAGTCCATGTTGGGTTTGTCATTTTGCATGTTCAGGTGGCGAGAAAGCCTGCCACAACTCATGACCCTTCAATTATTATCACAAACAGAAAGAATTTAGTTTCCAAGGAAAGGAGCTTCTCTGATCTCAAAAGCCAAGACACACCCACTGCGAGAACGCATACCATTGCTTCATCCTGGTAGTAGCACATGGCATTCATTCCTCCTCAGTGTCAAAGACAGCGAACAACAACCAGCGGTGTGTGCTGTGCAAAGTTGCGAGCTTTTGAAACAAGAGCGAGGCAACCAGGACGTGTCCGTTGCGAATCGCTTTTGTCGATGCGGAACTGGATGACGAGGACCGCGAAGGTGGGGATGTCACCACTGACGGCTGCAGTTGCGAGGGCCTCGACTGGCACTTGGATGGTTTCATGTATCTGCAGCGATTGCACGACTTGCAGGTTCCCAGCGCCAGCGGCCTCCACCAGCATCTGCACGCCGAATCGCAGGTTGGGGAACTGTCGGACCAACCATTGAAACGTCTGGACGTTGGCGCTTCTGGCGATGGCATGGAAGAGGTCGGTCTCCTGCGGTTCAACGGCGGATGCTCCGAGCATGGCTTCGATGGCACGATGCCCCACGGAGAATGGACACAGTGCAAGTGGTGCAACGTTGGAACTCTCGCTGCTGCCGACCAGAAGCCATTGGAACATGGCGAGTTGGTTGTTCTCGAGAGCAGGCAATGCAGACAGCCAGCTCCAGTAGCTCGCTGACTCAACGCCGCCCCCACTTCAACGTGACCACCTTGCACGGCACCTTCGAGAGCCGCCCGGGGAAATCGTCAACCGCCGAAAAGTTGAACCATCCTCCTAAGCAAGTCTGTCGCTCGAGGTCTTCCCACTCGTACTCGGCGAAGACTTCGTGGCGCAGTTGGTTCTGGACTATCCAGTTGCACATGTCGGCGTGTCCGTGGAAAGCAGCTTTGGCGATCATGTTCATGGAGCACCGCGGCTCCGTGGGTGAGAAGCCACTCGACGACTGGGATATGACCGTTGGTGACTGCTTTGTAAAGTGGTTCTTGCACCGTGTGGGTTGCTAGGCGAGTCGACAAGAGCCGTTGGAGCAATGGCAAGAGCAGTGCGTTTCCGTTGCGCGAGACATGCATCATGGCGTGGACTGCTTGTAGCGAGGTGATGACCTGATCGCGGTCATCGGACGTGAAGTAGCTGACAAGGCGAATGGCTTGTGGTGGTGGGAGGTCGACGATTTGTTGGAGCGAGGGAGTTGGTTGTTGTTGTTTGTGCGGATGGTTTGTCGTCTGGGGAGAAGTTGGAGCTCTGTTGGTTGGTTGTCAGACGAAGGGATTGAGGTCGCATGGCTGTGGCGTGATGACGTGATGAGCATCATGATGGGGCACGATGGTTGGGTCGGGTCGGGTCGGATGTGGCTGGATGAAGAGAGAGAGAGAGAGAGAGAGAGAGAGGTTGCATTGGGTGGAAGCGAGTGCGCGCCCAATTTTGAGAGCGTGAAGAAGCTGCACAAGGGGGAGGAGTTGGCAGAGGAATGGTTCCCAATTCAACGACCATCACTCCTGGGTGACCTACCAGCATTCCTGACGGTGGCGGTCATCTTCAGCACAACAAGTCGCGGCTGGTGCATTTGACGGGTGGAAACGCGTGGATGGCGTTCAGCTGCGTCTGTGGATGGTGAACTGGCGCGTACGCTCGTGAAAGAGTGTTGAAGGCGGTTGATGCAGAGCTTTTCGACAGACGGGAATGATTTCACTCGGAAAGCATCCAGCACCACCATTGATTACCGAGCGGGAGGTCCCTGGAGGCTCCGTCAAGGGGCAGGTTCCTCCAGTGTGCACACAACTCCTTGATGGATGTACTTCTTATACACTCGACGTCCAAGTGCTTCAATTCGAGTGAAGAGTCGACCAACCAGAGAAACGCAATTGATTAGTTTTGTTGAATATGCTGCCAATGTCGATAGATAGAAAAAGACCTACGCATTCCATGAAACCAGACGAGTCCTTGGCGCACACGGCACTGGTCGGTTAGATGTTGGTGGTGGTGCTGGTGGACGGGGATGTCGTTGGCTTTGGTGGCGCAGTTGATACTTGTGGGTAATCCGATGGTGGTGGAGGAGGGAATCCAGGTGGAGGTGGTGGGAACCATGGGGGCGGGGGCTGGAACCATGGCGGTGGTGGCGGAGGCGAAGATCCTGGTGGTGAAGGTGGAAGCCCCGGTGGTGGGGGTGGAGACCCGGGTGGTGACGAAGCCGGTGATCCTGGTGGAGGCGGAGGCGGGAACCCAGGTGGTGGGGGTGGGAACCATGGTGGCGGCGGGAACCATGGCGGTGGCGGTCGAAACCATGGTGGCGGTGGCGGGAACCACGGTGGTGGGGGTGGGAACCATGGTGGGGGCGGCGGAAACCATGGCGGTGGTGGTGGGAACCATGGTGGTGGCGGCGGGAACCATGGCGGTGGTGGTGGGAACCATGGTGGTGGCGGCGGGAACCATGGCGGTGGCGGTCGAAACCATGGAGGCGGAGGCGGGAACCCTGGTGGAGGCGGAGGCGGGAACCCTGGTGGAGGCAGAGGAGGAAATCCTGGAGGTGGCGGCGGGAACCCTGGTGGAGGCAGAGGAGGAAATCCTGGAGGGGGAGGCGGGAATCCTGGTGGAGGCAGAGGCGGAGGAGGTGGAAAACCTGGTGGTGGTGGTGGAGGCGGCGGTTTTTGTGCAGGAGCTGAGTTTGTTGCTTCTGACGGAGTGGAATCGCAGCCACTTCGAAGGCTCGGAGTTGGTTTGGTCACAGAAATCGTTGGTAGATCGGTGTGCTGCGTGTCGACGACGTTGGTCCCATTATCGACGGCGGACTGGTTGGTCACCGCCAAGGTCCCATTCGCATTCGCGACAGGTGGCACCGACTCGCAGTGCACTGCGGCATCTCTCGACAAGCATACCAGCAGCAGTGCAGCAACAAACGATCCAAAGCGGGCCAACATGGCTGGAGCCTGGCGTTGAGAGAAAAGCTGGCGCTAATACGACCGATGCTGATGCTGATGCTGATGCTGAGATTCAAATCTGACACGGGGGCCGAACAAGTAGATTGGATTGTGAGCGTCCAGGTTCACCGTCGTCAAGGAGCCCACATGAGCGTCGCAGAGCGACGAGGGAAGCGGAAGCCGTGGCTACCACCACCAAAGGTTTGTCATCCAGTGATGATGGTTGAAGTTGAGTTGGCACTTGAATTGACCTCTGGCAGCTTCTTCGAAAGTGCTTTTTTATCGGATTCTATTTTCCTCCATTCACGTCTGATGGGTAAAAGCCTGCGGCGGCCGCCTCTGTCGCAGAAGTGCGCACCAGTAACAATACTGAGGAACGCACAAAAAGTGAATCTTCCATTGGCGATGGCTTCCAAGTGGGATACGCAGCGCCACGTGGTCGGCGTCGACGGCAACAGCATGCTGTTCGGAAAACGCGTCGGGAGCAACATGAAACCCGCGAAGAGGACGACGATCCAATCGAATGCGGTTGGCGACGGCAGGCCTCGCCTCCAAAGAGCATTTGATTCGGTGCAAGTAGCGCCGTGGTGTCAGAACCAGCCAGTGGATCGGTTTCTTGGCCAGAAGCATTTTAAAACCAGCGCATGCGCACTGGAGCTCGGTCTCTGTCTCTGTCGCGGCCCTTCTGCTTGGTCCAATCTTAGGACTGTCAAACTGTCTGGCTGTCCATGGAAAGAAACCAAGCGAAAGGATGGAAACGTTGCTGGCAGCCAACTGACTGGCGGAAATCAAAGATGGCTGGCCGTTCGGTCTGGTTCGCATGAGCAGAGGGACTGACTACCGTACCGAGATCTGGGTGGTGTGTGTACTTGAAGCTGGGCCATCCATGGAACAACTTCCATCGATTCTTCGCGCTCCTTCTCTCTTGGAAGCAGTCGGCTCACTTCTGATCCATCGCAGACTCCAATGGATTCGTCTTCAACGACTCACGGCGGACCCTCCGATCGTCTTGGTCGTGCTGGGTGCACCTTCACAAGAAAACGCGGCGCTGGTGCCGTCTTTCGGCGGCGTCGAGGAGCCGATCAAACCAAATGAGATGACAGGCCACTCAGATGGATCGGCGAGATTCAGAAATGGCCGGATGGGGCTTTGCAGAGAAGGGCGACGTCTGTTCGTGCTTTGGGCTACCAAAGCGCTGCTTTCAACCACATCCAAGCGACGATCATCCGGCTTTCTGGTCGCCGACTCTTCACCAAAAGAGACCTATCAAAATGCCTGAAGAAGTCAACTGAACTGATATGGAGGCGGACGTGAAGATGGTCGCAGTGGTGACTCAATGGGCCAACCAGAGTAGCGGTGGTAGCATCGGAGATATGGTGACCCTTGTGAAGTCACCGGCATCGAATGTCCAATGAAGCAGTGGTCCCACAGAAGCCACAGGGAGGGGAAATACGCATTGACAATGAACAGTGGAGAAGCTTCTTCTTCTCACCACTGCCCACCAGCTCAGGGCTCGCTGGTGTTCCTACACCGCTGGTTGGTGAGGCAGCTTGGAGGGTCGTTGACACCATGGTGTTGCCCATTCTGATTATCTCTTGGCAGTGGCATTCCTCCACCCAACAATTCAACGCGTTGTTGCCCGCACGCGACG
>JAMFLO010000136.1:0-81378 GCA_027475765.1 Paralagenidium karlingii | reverse complement strand
TGGTCCCGTCCCGAATAGAATGGCTCGTTACGGATCTCGTCTTGGTTTTGCCCTAGGTCGGGACGGTCCCTCTCTTGAACAAAGCAAGGGACGAGTTCATTTTAGGGGCCCTAAACCCTAAACCAAAAACCAAAAACCTAAAAACCTAAACCGTAGACATCTGAGGAATCCTTACATGAGATGCGAGGAGGTCATCGAACACAAGAGGTTTTTCCTTTTAAACTCCAACTGCGGTTGGTGATATGCCAGTTTACACCCTGCAAGGCTCTTTACCAAACACCTATTGCATGCACCGTTCCATCTTCATCACAGTATTCCTCATCTGCCTAAAGGCATTCATCTTGGACACCAGTTCACCTGTCAAAACAATCGCCTTTCCTGTGACCTACGGAATGCTCACGATGAACTTCTTGTCAACGTCGATCAGTGCAAAGTCCCTTTTTCATTCCGCGCAACGGTCTCGAACCCAGGGCACCTCTCTATGGCTGCTCGAAGGTGCATCACATTTGTTTCATCACATTCAATGCGATGTGAGTCTTCGGGCCCCGGCACAGCCTCGGCATTCCTGCAATCAATGTCCCCAACTTCCATGCGGCTAACAATACGTAGCTCAGGTTTGAAATGATATCTTGTCTCAGAAGCCAGCTTTGATTCTCGTATTGCAACGATTGCTTGGTTCTTCCTTCCTCTTGCACATATCGAGATTCCACACATTTCGTTGACGGATGAACAATCCGAGCTTTGCCGTGTTTTCAAGGCAGAATGTGTTTTGTGTTTTGACGTGTGGTGACACCAGACATTTCCACTAGTGGTTTCACCTGTAGACGGTGTGGTCACACCACACATTTCACTTCTTGCGTCACTCCATTCCTTCCCTTTCAACCAAATCTCTTGTGATACACCGGTTCCTCCACCTGCTGCCAGCCATCATCTCGTTTTTGACGAAAGTGTCCAAGTGGTCATGCATCCCCTCAAGAGATTGCTTCCGTGGTACCCAATTACCATCCATGGGACTGGGGATTCTGCCATCCATGAGCTGCGGACAACTTGCGTCGATCAACTGTTGTGGGGGTCGTTTTCAACCAAGGCTCGAGCCATTTGGAGTTCGTTCTTTGACTTCCACAGCACAAGTGTGTTGGATCTTCATCGTCTCCATTCGTGCTTGTGCGAGTTCGTGCAGCAGGTCGAGGACACGCTCTGATTTGTACTGGAAAGACACTGGAGGTGGATACATTGGTCAGCGACCTAGTGACCGCCAACCTCGAAGATTGTCCGAGTCGGTTTGCGACCAGCCGCAGGCATGCGAAACTCATGAGACTTCCACAGAATACGGATGTGCTGGGCATGAAAGCATTCATTGCTCAATTGAGAGAGTCGTATCTCTCTTCGCGCCGTCAGTAAATCTTCCGGGGGTTTCGCCACATTCGCGATTCAACGGAGAATGGCGCTTTGACAACATAAACGAGCCTCTCCACCAGATTCACAACGACATAGCTCACAGTCGCACGTTTGGCTGGAATGGCTAGGTTTGTCACAGTTCTTGGCGTTCGAGATCCAAATGTGCTCCAAGGGCTGGTACGTGATGGTAGTGAGAGAGTGTCAAGTGCGTGTCTGGTTGCTGATGGGAGCCTGCATTTGCTCAGATCCGCTCGCTCTCAAGTATGTTTCCTTCATCCTGGTCGCGTTTGGTGCTTGGATGGAAAGTGGCTTTTCATCCATGTCCGTGGCGGACATGTCGCCTGTTCTTGAATGACTTGAGCACGTTGGTCACGGCTCCGGACTGGCTCGATGGAGATTATTGTGGAGAATGGGTCGAATGCGGTTTGTCCTCGGAGCAACTTCGTGTGGAAGTGTTTCGATGGGAAGTACAATCTCGTCGGGTTTATCGCTGGCTCCTCCACCTGAAGGGTCACGACGCCCAGCAATCGCTCGTCGTGGAGACCAGGAGGTGAATGCATGGAGGAGTGTTTGGTTCTGTACGCCGGTGTCGAGACGAGCACGATTAACGAGGCGGTGGTAACCCCTGTCAACACGTGCAGTTAGTCTTTTGTAAGCTTTGTTAGAGTCACCAGTTAGTCAAGTTTGGATGTTCAACCAGTCAATTAGTCGAATTGGGGTTCGTGCGCGCTCACTCTCCCTTTCTTTTCGACCATCCCCAGGCTATGCACTTGGCGTCAAAAGGCGCAGAGCGCTTCACAAAGGATAGCGCTGCCACTCGCGTCGACCACAACAAGAGAGAAACCAACCGAGTGGCCTCAAGGAGTTTCAAGATGAATTGAATTCTTCTGACTGGGGAGCTCTTCGTCAGATCTTTCTGTGGCTCCGCTCGCCAGAGAGCGTGGACCGGGGGATCCACCACCCGTTGACGTCGCTGGTCGTTTCGAGACACGACATACCCAAGCTCTTCACCAGCGACGCATAGCATCCCCCCGACTTGGTTCAAGTCCTCCAGGTGTTGCTTCGCGAAGGCGTTGGTGCGACTCCCAACGGAACGACATCCACTGACAAGCAGGCCAGTCCTTCAGCAGCAGCGATTGGATGCTGCTTCACCTCCACACTTGCCATTTGCTGTCCAAGTCGCTTGAAGTCGTGGACAGCAGGACTTCCAAGCGTTTCACACGCGTTTCGGTTGTTGATTTGCGCCAGCGGATAATTGAAGCACCATAGCAACTCTGGTAAGTACGACATCGTTTTGGAACCAGTTCGGAACGCGGTTTTGGAACCTGGGAACTCAGCGTTAATTGTTTTGCGATTGTTCTTCGCTGTCAGTCATCAATGCAAAAGAAGCAAGCGAGGATCGCGCGGGATAGCAACGTGCTGAGATATCGACAGCAACCAAGACTCACAGAAAAGTTGTGATCAGAAAGAAGAGATGGCGCGAAAATTGTGGTTTCATCTGGTAGATGCAGGTACTCGCGGCGCGTTCTTGCATCACAAGGTGTCGTCTGTGTCACCTGACGGTGTCAAAGATATTGAGGATCTTCGCAACAAGATTCACGCGAAGTATGACCACACGCAACCGCAAGGAACGAATATTCTGGCTCACCTTGCAGTCGATCAATTGGAAGTCTACGCGAACAGAGCAGCTTATGACGACAAGAATGGCCAGCCATTGAAAGCATCGGCTGCAGTGGATGATCTTGGAAAAAGACGAAGATTGTACGCTTATCGTTGTAGTGCCGACGCGACAGATAAGTGAAGCTGATATACAAGCGGAAGTGCCAGCATCTGTATTGGGACTGCAAGCATTACGGCAAGATGTGGTCTTGTATGGCGTCCGTGGCACGATTGGAAGGCTCCAAGGCATTGACCCAAACGATTGTCGAACTCTATCTCGGATTGCCTTGACCAACGATATTATTCGCCGCCTCGATGAGATGCACGTGCTGCTCATCAAAAGTCCACCGATGACTGGTAAAACTTCTCTTGCCACATTGGTCAGCCACAGTTTGGCGGACAGAAGCATGACTCAAAAGAGACCGGCGAAAGTGTTCAGCATCGCGGCGTTGCAATTGTCCGAGGAGGAGACATTTCTGGGAGCTTTTCAGCGTCAATGTGGGGTTGACTGGAATTCCGCAATGTCGCTCTCAACCCAAGGCTACACGATCTATTTGGTGGTAGATGAAATTCAGATTCTATACAAGGATCCTACAACTTCTCCGAGACGTAAATCCGCTGTTTTCTGGGAGCTTGTCAAACTCGTCCGAAATGATGCCGCGTCCGCAATTCGAATCTTGATGTTTGGCGCGTATGGTTCTGATCCGCAATATACGCAGACTCCTGTCGACTTTTCGGTAGACATGGTGCTGGGTATTGAGCATTTGAACTTTCGGCGAGAAGAAATTGAAGAATACGTGGAGAAGTGGTTCGTTGGTGTCAAGTGTCTGCAGAGCACTATGAAGACGTTTTGTGACTGTCTGCAATGGCTTACTGGTGGCCACGTTGGTCTCTGCACAGTGGCGATCGATGCGCTAAATACCGTTTACTTTTCCCGGGTAGGAAGTGGCGGTGTTACTCTATCCGCCTACGATTGGAATTGTATGTTGGAGCAAGGATCGCTCTATCGAGAGAAGGATCACGCTCTGTTCGATGCGCTGATTTCAACTCGTGCAGTGAAGGTGCTGGAAACGCTCAAGATGCAGGAACTTGATGGTCTAGAACGCCTTGTTTACGGAGTGGAGAACCAGTTGGATGCTCAGCTTCTCGATGAATGCATCAAAAAAGGTATCCTGATTGAATGCCAAGGTCGTGTTGAACTCTCGTCGCCAGTCATGTGGCGATACTTTGTCAAGATGCGCGTTGGTCATGTTGAGCGCGCACTTCATGGTCCGAATACTCTTCAGGAAATGATCGCGCGTGTTATCCGAGTTATCAATTACGACAGCATTCGGAAGACACTCGGTCGAACTTTGTCAAATGACATCCCTCTGGAGAGAGCTTGGCAAATGGAGTTTTATAAAGCTTCATATCGATGTACACCAAGCACTTGTGTGACATCTGCAGATGTCGGCGCTTTGTTTGGATCGACGGGATTTATTGATTTCACAGTTCATTGAGGGGATGACTTTTGGGGCATCGAGCTATTGCGAGAAAGCAGCAAGTTGGATGAACACATTGATCGATTTTCTCCTGGTGGTCCGTATTCGTTGCTTCAGCTGAGCGACTACTGCTTGATGGACTTCCGACGCGTCTCGTCGATGGGTGATACTACGAGGACGACCATCACTACAGACTTGAATCGCTGTGAAAAGCTCTACGTTGTGTGCTATGACCCAAATCTAGCGCATGTGTCAGTCCTGAACGCTCAGTCCGTCTGGAACATTTTTTAAACATAGTTGAGTATAATATTCGATGGATGCTGTTCACAAACACAAGCGTTTGTACAATTCAAAGAGCAAGAAGGATGTATGCATACTCAGCGCCCAGTAAATATAGAGACCGCCATAATCATGCACTGAGCGTTTTACAATGCAACGAAGTGATTCAATGCAAGCTGCTGCAGCCAAAACAGAAGGAAAACGAAGACGTGCATATTAAAGAGCGAGCAAAAGCGTTGAACGGAAGGTCCGACGTGTTGCAGCAGCTCAAGCGACCGAGTTCGCGCTTCCTTCAAGAAATGGAATTGTGCACTTGGCCGATATTTTGGACGGATTGCAAGTCGCTCGTATTGAAGCTTTTTGGAGCCACCACATTTCAACACTGCTTCAAACCATGGATTACGTCGGATAGAAGGCGTGGGTGGCGCAACTGCCGCGAAGATTATCGCTGAGGGAAAAAACGTCGATTCTCGAATCATGAAGATGCATTGAATCGACTGTTTTCAAACAAGGAATGCAAGACCGCAGTTTTATTCCACATATTTGTTGTGTAGTAGCCAATCGAAGTATCCCTTATCGCAATCGCGAATCCATTTGATCGACTTGCCTTTGTATTTCCCCCAGTTCAGTGTCATAGTCATATCCGAGTCTTTCAACTTCTCTTTTAGAACTCTTTAATCTCCGCTGACTGCCCAATCAGGGTCTCTTGCGGTAGTAGCCACGCATAATAGTTCGGATCTGCAGCAAAAAGCTGAGAAATCGAGAGCTAGTGAAAACATGGCGTGAAAAAAACGCCGACAAATTCAAAGAGAGCATTCGATGTGAATGTGGCGGTCGATTATTTCTATCAGAACATATCGAATCGCAGAGAAACCCAGAAACATTCAGCGGATGCTTGAACACGGTAGACAACAAAAAACTGAAAATACTACCTTCTTATATAATATTTTGTGGCAATCAGCGATGAGCTTAATAAAGTCATTGTGAGCTTCAGTTTAATAGCGATGGTTCTAAGATTGTATTATCGGCCAAGTGGCTGGCAGAAGCTCTCCAAGTGCCAAGCGATTGGAAAAACCAGGAATTGGGGCATACAAACTGGCAAACGGTCTGGGATTACTGTTATTGATGTTGATATCAAAAAGAGCAAGAACGGGATGGACTCACTACTTGATGTTGAGATTGATCTTGATGACTACCAAACATACAAGGTGAGGACTTGCAGTGGCGGATATCATTATTATTTCAAGTACGACGAGCGGTTTAAGACATCTGCCAACGCTTTACCAGGCTTTGATGTCAGAAACGATAATGGGTGTGTGTTTGATGGTGAACGTTACGAAGTTGTCAACGATGTAGCACTAGTTGATATGCCCGAAGAGCTATATGAAGCTCTCTATCAGTGTAAGGAGAACACTTGTGTCATGACTCCTATATTAGATAGGTCGAATGTTGAAATGATTGGCGATCATCAATTCGATTTTGAAATCAGCCAAAAGTACTACGATCTCATTAAGCTCTTACCCCGAATATGGTTCAATGATTATGACAAATGGATGAGGCCAGCATATGCGTTATATAACTGCAGTGAGCTAGACAAAACCGTTGCCTTCCGCACTTGGATCAAGCTACTCAGCAACTTCTACGAACGTGAAGCCCAAAGATGCTGGAATGAGTTCAGGATCGAAGTTGACAAGCCATGTATTCTTGGAGCCATCAGGCAAGTTGTTAAGAACGAAGATAAAAATGGCTACCAAGCGTGGCGCTTAGCTTACCCAAGCACTAGCAAACGCGGTGGCCAATCCGCCAAAGTTCTTGCTGATGCTGAGCAAAAGCGCATCGATGACATCAAAGCAGAACTATTTCAGCAGCTGTGTGCAAATATTGAGCAAATCGATGCTACTGTGATCAGAGATGAGAATGATATCGAGTTTAATACCTTGTTCATGAACGATGATGAAGTGTATAATGTGGGAGATTCTGCGCTGCCTCTTCATCAAACGACAATCAGAGTTGAAAACGATGGTGATGCTATGCTCTATGTTAAGAGACATGAGACGAAATACAAGCGCCAATATGTAGCATCCATTCGATTCGAACCTCGTGGGTCGGACAATTAAAGGAGTACAAATATGATATTGAGTACAAGGAACAAGGAGGAGATGTTCAGTCTCAAGCTCTTAGGCATTCTTCTAGCTGTTAAGAAGAGTATTAACTACAAGAAAGTGGTCCTCGAACCTTATGGCGCATTTGACAGCAACGATTCATCCAAACGAAGAAGTTTTAATCTATTCAGCGGGCTTCTACGCAAATATGAGAAGGATTTTGTAGTTGATAATAGCATCGTCGATGTGTGGTTAACTCATTTGCGAAGGGTTATTTCTGATAACGATGAAGCAGTGTACAACTACTTGCTAAAGTACTTCAAACATATATTTGTGAATCCATTGGAAAAGACCGGAACAGTGATAATCATCAAAGGTCAGCTAGGCAGCGGGAATAGTGCGGCATTCGACAATCTTCAATAGATATGTCTCAGGCCCTACCTTATCACTTACTACACCTCGAATGGATCTTATCACTGGTCGTTTCAACTCCATTCGTCAATCGATGATTATGTGCGTTCTAGATGAAGCAGTAGATAACTCTGATCGCGCGGTGATGAACAAGTTCAAAAACTTGATTACAGCTGACGAGGTTCAAATTGAATACAAGGGAAAAGAGCCAGTTACCCTTAGTGATTTCTGCAATTACATCGTAATCTCAAATAGCGATTTCGCCAGCTTTATCGAAGAGTCTGATCGTCGGTCGCTATGCCTTGAAATAAGTAATATGATGATTGGCAATAGATCATACTTCAACAGATACTGGGGAACATTAGATAACATCAACGCCGGTAAGCATATCTTTCATTGGTTGGTGAATAATGTAAGGATCGATGATGGTTGGCATTCACAAGACACACCGCAAACCTCATACAAACAAGAGCTGAAGCAACTTCCAAGCTGCTTGAAGAGGTTGACAGAGTCCGATGATAAAAATGTCTATGAAATGCCTATGAAGCAATTATTTTGGAGTATTATAGAGTTTTGCAACGCCCAACACCATAAAATCATGTCGATGAAAGCCCTCAGTCTGATCGTGAAACCATTTTTACAAGAGCGCAAATCGCATGGTGTATTATTGAAATGCTATTCCAAAGAGATATTGGAGCAGAGTTTGCGATCCTATTTATAAATGAAGTATCATACAGTATGGTTGCAAAAATTCGCGGGGTAGCATCCATATTAGAAGCAGTCTAGATAGTATCTAGATAGTATAGTCACTACCAATTGAAATCACGGGGTAGAAGGTGCTAGCATTGGAATAGCTTGGGGTAGCGCATACCTTCTGCTTTGCAACTTCAGCTGATGTAGACAGTAATAACAGACACAAAACGTCACGGGGGTAGGAGGGGTAGCAATGGGGTAGCATGGGTGTAGTATAGTCCTTTGAACATTTGTAGTACTAAACATAATGCAGTGGTGATAACAGACACAAAACGTCACGGGGGGTAGAAGGGGTAGCATTTTTGGTCAAGTTCCTTACACACATTTTTTTACTCGGTTTTGTTCTGATCAGTTTTTGCTTCTTTGTCAAATTCTTTCGAAACTCTTTGATAATACTACCCCTTCTACCCCCAAATGAAAATGCATACAAATAATTGTACTTAGAAATACTATTAATAGCAAAATATGCAAAGAAAGTGGGGGTAGCATCGAGGGAAGCATCGCAATTCGGGGGGGTATCATCTGCTACCCCCATTATGTTATATCTATGTTTTATTCTAGTCGTCGAGCTAGGAACAAGATCTGAACCGAATCAGAACCAGCCTGTAGAGTTAGAACCAACTCTAAAACCGCTGATGCCGTTAATGTTGGAGATGTATGCCTGCTTCAGAAATCATTTCTGGTGTACGGCATCGCTATCGATAGTCCTGCAGTGCTGATCAGCTACTGCAGGACAGTGTTTGACGGCTCATGGTAGCTGAAAAACAATGACAACGATGAGCCAGTCATAATACAAGCTGCAATATGCTTTCTTCAAAAATCTCTATTGCGGTGCCCTATTGCAAACAGCGGATGCTGCTGTTTGCTTACTACCTTTGATCAGAAACTATGCAAGTACGCCCGTCTTACGATCATACTCAATACATCATGTTGTACGTGTCTTGAATAGGATCGTACAACATGTTGTCTTGAGGAGGATTGTAAGACGAGCGTACTTGCTTTTCCTGACTACTGTTGGGTTGAGACTTGGAAGTATTTATATGGGTCTTTTAATTGGAATGAGTACTGACAGCTCCCCAATACCGCCGCCAGTGTCCTTCCATACCCTGCCAGAACACATCCGTAGTTCATTGTTTGAAGAACGAACCGACGGCAGATATGTCTAAAATGACCACCTAACGCATTCGGCGCGTATGGGGAGGCCTGTCAGTAACTTACAGTAAATCCCATGTCGGATTTCTCATTATGAGAAACCCGACGTGGGAACTGCCACTCATACTGATTGTGATTAAGGACGGTCTACTAATCGGCTAGTACTCAAGCGAGATAAAACCTTCAAATTGAGGTGTTTTAATGCACCTCAATTTCAAGGTTAAAAATTGGTCAATCGGTATGTGTGGCGGTACAGTACCAGAGTGGTTCGCAACCGGTTTTCGCTCACAACGGACAAATGGTTGGTGGGAATCCCTCTCGCGGCACCAACAAGGCGTGGCTTGCATCAGTTTTGGACTTTGGCTCACCATCGTGACAGCCACCTGAACAAGCAACAGCCGAATCCTTCGCGATGGTCAAGAGGAAGAAACATGACAAAGACAAATACTACAACCTGGCTCGTCAGCAAGGGTATCGCGCACGGTCGGCCTTCAAGTTGATCCAACTGAACAAGAAATATGACTTTCTGTCCACGGCCAAAGTGTGCATCGATCTCTGTGCCGCGCCTGGCGGATGGTGCCAGGTGGCAGCCAAGTACATGCCAGCGTCTAGTATCATTCTGGGCATTGATCTGTTGCCGATTCGACCGATTCGCGGCGTCAAGACCTTCCAGTGCGATATCACCACCGTCAAATGTCGCCAAATCATCAAGCAAGAAATCCAAAACTGGCAGGCCGATGTGGTCTTGTGCGATGGTGCGCCCAACGTCGGTGCCGAATACACCAAAGATGCCTACGTGCAGAATGAATTGGCGTTGATCGCGTTGAAACTCGCTGTGGATGTTCTCGGCCGAGGTGGCACTTTTGTCAGTAAAGTCTTTCGCTCCCAGGATTACAATGCGTTGTTGTGGGTGTTCAAGCAATTGTTCAAGAAAGTGAGCGCCACCAAACCGTTGTCGTCGCGTAACGAATCGGCCGAAATCTTTGTGGTCTGCGAACAGTATTTGGCGCCGCATTCCATTGACCCCAAGCTCTTTGATCCGAAATTCGTGTTTGAACAAGTCGAGAACCAAGAGAAGAGTATCACCATCTTCCATCCAAAGTATGGCCAACAAAAGCGACATCGTGAAGGTACGTTGTATTTCCCAAGGATCGGTTTGCATTGGTATGGGTGTGAGTCTGTCGGCTGCATTCTCTAGAGTCTCTAGCAGATCCAAAACTCCTCCGTGGATTGCTAGTGCTGCTTGCAGCCAAGAGCAAAATCAAGCACTTTGACAGGGTGATAGCTCAGTGTATTTGTCCTCTCGGGGATGGTGCACAATTGCACTCTGTTGGAGTGAGATCTATGACATTTCGCGTTTGGTGTTGATGTGCATATGGATACGTGTCTTCGTGAATCCGTGGTCTTGATAAAACACCCGGAGACTCACAGTGATGTTGATTTGACCAGGTTACGATGAAGCCTTGGGCATGACGCTGACCAACGAGTGTACCGTCTCCGACTTTATCGATTCTTCGGACCCGATTCGTCTCCTCACCGACACGACAGCCATTCTGTTCCGCGAGGGTGACCAGGTGTACCGGGAACACAAAGACACCACCGAGGAGGTTGTCTCGTGCCTCAAGGATCTCAAGGTGAGCGCCCATTTCGTGGATGTAGCATGTTTGGTTTGGGCTGTGCTCTGGAAGAAAAGGATGAAGTTGCCAATGCCGTCGGAGCAGTCCAAGCGGTCATTGTTGTTCCGGCGACCGGGATTAATTTCCTGGTGAAACCCACCGGAAGCCTCTGACGGCACTGAGGACTTGGTATGCCATGGCGGCGGTCTGATTCTTCCTGCACAATCCCATTGTTGCTTTCGTTGATGCACTGTAGATGATTTCAGGTGCTGACTGTGGCCCAATGGTTATTTCTTCAGGTTCTTGGCAAAGCCGACTTTAAGTTTTTGTTGAAATGGCGCTTGAAAATGGCCAAATACAAGGAAGAATTGCTCAAAGAAGCCAAGAAAGAAGATGAACATGAGGATGAGGAAGGGGCAGACGCTGACGCTGACGCTGATCACGACAAGAAGGAGGGGGAATGTGACGAACACAAGGAACTGAGTGAAAAGGAGAAAGAAGCGCTTGTGCGTGAAGAATTGGCCCAACTGCGAGCCAATCTGCTTGCCAAAAAGAAACGTGAGAAGAAAAAGGTGAGTTGGGAGTCGATGGATACGCTACTGTTGTGGATACGAGGCTCGAGGCTACTGGTACAAGTGGTGTGTGGGGAGAAACCAATGGAGATGTGTGCCCGGCGTTCCCAGAGTCCTTGTCATCTGCCATTGACATGTATATGGATTAACCCTCCATGACTCCCGTTATGCGCCAAGAACAATATGCAATTGCTTATCTCATCCGCAATGGTTCGTGAGCGTGATGATCGATTCCTTTTGCACAATCTTGTTGTTAAGAATGAGTTGGAAAGTGTTCGGCAGTATCCAAAGCCCTGACCAGCGCGTCCGCCGATGCAATTTGGTCTGCTATAGTCCTTGAACAGACTGGCCATTGACACTTGCCAAGAGTGAAACTTTTGTGCAGCCTCAGCTGTTAGAGCTCCTTTTCACCGTGGAGTTCTAACCGTTCATGGTTCACACATTTGACTATTCGCTTCCGTTGGTTTTCATTCCCACCCCACTGCCACCCTTGCGTCCTCAAGCGTTTTGTCAATGATCAAAATGGTGCGGGATGGAGTATACTCACTGTGTCTCGTTATGTCAATAGGATCGTGAGAAAAAGCGCAAGCTTCGTGTACGCACCGCGCTGGGCATGAATGTGGAAGGCATTGATGTGACCGAGGCCGAACGCGTGTTCAGTTTGTCGGATCTGGGTCTGTCCAAGGGCAAAGTGGACCAATTGGAGAATGCTGGCGCTGATTCCTCGGATGAAGATGAGGAGGAAAGCCAATCGAGCGAAGACGAAGAATTGCAATTCGAGGACAGCGACGACGAGTACGAAGAGCTGTTGGACTCGCAGATGGAGCAAATGTACGACGAGTACTTGTCTCGACGTGGCGACGCGGTCAAGACCCAAAAGGCCGTGAAGCGAAGCAAAGTGGCTAAACGTGCACTTGCTGGCGAAGCGGTGGCCAAAGACAGTGAATTGTACGATGGCGATGCGCAACAATACCAGAAGATGATAAATCCGGAAGAGGTGCGTTGTTGTTGTGGAGCGTGGTGTGTGGTGTGCTGTGTCTTGGGTCCCTCCCCCCATCCGTGTTATCTGTTCCGGGTTCGTGTCAGTACTCTGTTCAGTTGTCAAAAATGGGGCAAAGGAACGGAAGCTTATACATGTCTGACCCGCCCGTGCGATTCCACGCCCATGCTTTTGCTTGGAGTGGTCTCATCGCTGGTGTGGTCCTTACTGCTTCCGACACTTCTGTTGGTGTTGTGGCTGTTGTGTGAGTTTTTTTCTTGGTTGGAACAGCGATCTCACATGACTCTATTTTGCTTTGGAACCATAGAGCTCGGATGATGACAGCGATGATGACGAGGACAAGCTGGCCGTCGATCTCAAGTTCCCAGAGAAGAAAAGCGCAGCTGTTGCCCGCTGGTTTTCTGACAAGAAGTTGTTTGGTGACGTGGAAGAAGAAGTGCCGGTGGTAACGGGCCAGCAAGTGGTGGATGCGATGCCTAAGACGGACAAAGAGATTCGACGAGCCAAACGCAAAGCTGCGATGGAGCGTAAAGAGCGGCGTCAAGCCAAGCGTTTGAAAATGGACGAAGAGCAGTACGAAATGGAGTTTGGTACGACGAGTGGTGGCTTCGATATCGTTGCGACTGGCTCGGATGACGAAGACGATGCTGGCGGTGCAAACGGCGAAGATGAAGAAGAAGGCAATGGATTGAGTGAGGAGAAGAAGCAGCTGATCAGGTCGGGTATGGGCAAGGTGCTCACTCAAGCGCCAGGCAAGGACAGTGATAAGTTCGAAGTGGTGGCTGGTCAAGACGACGATGAAGAAGAAGAAGAAGAAGACAAGGGCCCTTTGAGCGTCAAGGACGCGCGCAAGTATGACTCTGACCATGAGGAGTATGACGAGGAAGATCGTGCGAAGACTCTGGCGCTGGCACACATGATGGTTCGTCCTTCCAAAGCCAAAGAGATGATTGATGCGAGTTACAACCGTTTTGCTTGGAATGATGATGCGGGGCTTCCCAGTTGGTTTGTGGACGACGAAGAGAAGCATTACCGTCCGCAGCTGCCGATCTCCAAGAAGCTTTTGGACCAGATGAAGGAGAAGTTCATTGAGATGGCGTCCAAGCCGTTGAAGAAGGTGGCCGAGGCGCGGGCGCGGAAGAAACGTCAGCAAATGAAGAAGCTCAAGGTGGCCAAGAAGAAAGCCACGGACATCGCCAATCTGCCCGACATGTCAACCCGTGAAAAGCTTAAAGCTATTGACAAGGCGATGAAGCACGCGCAGATCAAGAAGCAGAACAAGGTGTATGTGGTCTCGCGACGTGGTGGCCGCAGCTCCACGGCAGGCAACCAGAAGGGCAAAGTCAAGGGCGCCAAGGTCAAGTTGGTGGATCCGCGTATGAAGAAGGACAAGCGCAACAACGACATTCGAGCCAAGCGTGGCAAGAAGATGAAGAGATAGATCGTTACGGCACGCACGGCAGCCC
This sequence comes from Paralagenidium karlingii, assembly GCA_027475765.1. Lineage (NCBI taxonomy): Eukaryota > Oomycota > Peronosporomycetes > Paralagenidium > Paralagenidium karlingii. Next base: position 67,489 of record JAMFLO010000136.1, on the reverse strand, counting down.
TTGATGTAGAGTACCTCTCACTGTTATTTTGATAATGCAAGCCCATGGCATCCTCTTCCATCCACCCACCAAACAAACTTTCATGTCCGGTGGAGTCGGCATGTTCCTTGAAGTCCAGCAGGGGCAACGAGTGTTGGTGAGGAGTGCTGGTCACAGTTGCCCTTCATGCTGTGTGTCGGTTATTGTTCTTCTTCTTCTCCTTGTTCAAGTTCTTCAGGTGTCGATCCTACAACGCCGCCATGTCGAAGAAGGAACAAGCGTTTGCGCACGTTTTGTATCTGACGCTGCGGCAGACAAAGCTACCACAATGCTGTCCAGAGCAAGCAGACGCGTTGGACTTGGAAGCGCAAGCCTTTGCGCAGTCACTACAACAGAGCAATGTACTGCCGGTGGTGCCGAGTCCTGTTGCCCACGGCCAAATCGCAGAGACCCGGGTCATCTTGCTGCATGGCAAAGCGTTTGTGCACTTTGCAGTGCAAAATGACTCCTTTCGCGTGGTGTTGGGGTGAGTTTGGACAGCAGTTTCTTTGAGTGGTGTGGTCTCAAGCAGTCTGATGACAAATGGCTGGCTCACCCGCGTAGCGTCAATGACTTTGTTCGACCCGACTGCGCCGCTACGACTGCGCATTGGAAGCATTGCGAGGTCATGCACCAGAACGGTTGGACGATCAACGTCGAAACACTCCGATCCAGGTGAGCTGCAAAGGAAAAGAACGGTGGCAGAGATTCGACTGTAGTCATATCGTTTGGTGTAATCGAGAATGGATCTCTTTCTGGCATCAGATTGACCATTCTGGCGTTCCAACGACTGGATCGTATGGGTTGTGCCACCTCAACTTCCGTGCTGCAGCCACAATTGACGGTTCTTTCGGAGAATCTGCTCGCCATCATCGTCAGCTTCTTGAACGCTCGAGATTTGGTGGCGTTGATGCAGTGTAGCACATTGTTTTGTGAGGCTTCGCAGCAACAAGACGTATGGCAACAGCTGGTTCAAAGTGACTTTGGCGAACAAGTTGACAACAACCGTAACGCGTACAAAGAGTACTCGCAGATCTCTCGAGACCGTGCTCGCAGACGAAAACTCGATGAAATGGATCGGCCGCATCACTTTATGCGCGGCATCTTCCGTCCAGACTATGGGTTGGGGCCTTTTTCCTCGGGTTTTTCCTACTTTCCAGAGTTTGACTCACCGCTGTCGCTGCCCAGAGTGTTTCAATTCCGTCCTGGCAGTGAAGATGATCTCGCCGAGATACTTGTTTCAAGGAATCCCGATCGCTGGATGTCGCCAACGCCTCCGCATTTCTTCCATGAGTACTAAACGCTGTCCACTTCGTCCAGAGGTTGGTTGTGCTTCGAATAGCGCTGCAGAGTTTGAAAAGCTTGGCGGCAGGAATTGTTTCGTCTAATTTTATAACGCTGTCACGTAAAGAGAGCGAGCGAGAGAGCGAGAGCGAGTCAACGTTGTCATTCACGTTTGTTTGTTGGTTTGGTCTGTCTGCACCAGTCGGAGGGTCCGCAATGCGCTGGGACAACAGGGCTGTCTCTGGTGGGGTTTCGCTGTCGAATCAACCTAAGTACCCTCAAGACGATTTGTATGCGCATCATGGCAAAAGCGCTGTGGATCATGGCATCTTGAGCCCTTCGACAATTGCATCGACGCATCTGCGCAAAGTGGCACGACCAAGTGTCGTGACAACGGTTGCGATCGCACTTGGTCGAAAGCGAAGCGCGAGACAAGCTGAAGAAGGCACCGTGGACGACGGAAGAGGAGAGTCCAGTGACAATGTCGCCAGTTCCGACCATGGCAACAACGCAACGGACGCTTTAGAGTCCAATCTGTCAAGTCTTGGCTCTGTTAATCTCGTGGTGCACGCGAATCGACCGGCAACCCTTGCTGGTTCGTCGACAACCGAGCTGAGCGGAGTTCCCGGTGTTTCGAAGACGAATCTGAGTACTGCGTCCAAATCAGCCTTCGTCACGAAATACTCGGACCAAGAGCTGGACTCGATCATCGAGGAACTCCGTGAGCGGATGGTATCGCAGCAACCAGAGGGAGAACGGCGGAAGAAAACCAAAGACCCTTCGGACGCATCGCCGTTCTCCAGCTGTTCTTTATCCGATGACCAACCCGTGCAACGCAAGCATCTCAAGAATCCTCTGGAACGGGTCGCCTCGTCCAATGCTTCTGGCTCACTGACCCACACAGTTGTCAAGCAGCAATCCTCTGGACGATTTGTCGGTTTGTGCCTGCAGGAGTCGAGTTCTTCACTCGTTTCGTCCAATAAGAGTGTGGTGGTGGCTGGCAAATCGCTTCTGGAGAACGAAGAAGTGCCTGAAGTGGTCATCACGGCGCGGTCTTGTGCGTCAGATTGTGATGTTTGCGTGGACGACGATGTGCAGCAACCACAGCCAGGAGATGGATTCCAGATTCGATCGTATCAAATCCCGCCCAGTTGCCAGACACCACTGCACCGGGTCAGCAGCTTCAACGCCATCCGGCAAGTCGCTTCAAACTCCAACGAAATGCCTGTGCATTCTCAAGTGACTCCGCGTGCTGCCGAAGCCCCATGTGCTGTCCTTGGTGTAGCGAAAGAGCCCAGAAAGATGAGCATGCGGAGCAGACCCAACGCAACAACCCTTTGTACCGGGGTATCACCGCAACCGACCATCAAAAGGAAGCCCCTGACACTGGACGAGTTCTTTGCGGCACGACAACTAACTGAGCAGCCGCCGGAAGAGGAGCCAGAGTTCGTGTCTCCGGTTGGCCCATGGGCGACCGACAGCTTTCCAGATGATCTCGAGCCAGAATCTCCTCACCAAGACTCGTCTCCAAGAAGCAGACTCTTGTTGTATTCCGCTCGCGGGGATCGAGTCGCAACAAAGGATTCGTCAATGCAGACCAAACCATTCCGGTGCGAAGACTCGGTCAACGGAGAAGACGGAATGAGCTGCGAGTTGAGTTTGGAAAAGCGAACGTTCTCGGCCAAATGCTTTCCAAGTTACAAAGTTACCACTTTGTCCGAGATGCTGGGCAACAATACAACTACCACCACCACCGCTGGATACTATCGAAAACTGCGACCTTCCTCTTCGAGGGGCTGCAAGAGCCGTCCTCGACCAAAAAGTGCACGAAAAGAAAGGAAAAAGTAAAAGAGATCTAAGCGATTCATTCACTCGATACCGTTTGCTCTGGGGAGCTCTCTTGTTGCTCCCTTGAAAGCTTGACACTTGGTTCAATCGGATGGTCTTCCGACTGGTTCTCGCTTGACAAAGACTGCTGCTGCTGCAACTGCTGTTCGGTGTCCTCCATGTCATCGTTGAACTTGGAAGCGCCAAACCCAAACACCGCTTTAGCCCGTTCAACGATTGACACGTATTCGGATTCCGGCGTTCCGTCTTCTTTGCCCTTGCTTCGTTCGATTGAGCTTGACCGATCGTGAAAGCGATCCTGGTGTTGTTCAAGCCAGGAACCGATCCATTTGACCTGCTCCACCAAACTGGGACTTTGCAGGTACTGCTGGAGTACAACACACTTGTCGCCTCTTTCAACGATGAATCGAAGAAGACGCGTGGTGTATGCTCGATACAACGGGTTGTCTTGGTAATACGCTGCAGCTTCCAAGAGCCCACAGGTTGGCGAGAAAACATGTTCCACAATGTTCTGGTTGTTGCCTATCCCGACGATCACCTCCAGCGCACAGAGTACGTCTTCGACGTGGGAGTCCTTTAGCTTTTCCAGCACATTCATGGTGGTTGCAACGCATTTTTCCTGATAGCTGCTGGTCTCGTCGGCAAAACAGGAGCAGTAGAACTTATGCAGAACCAGTCGATCGAACCCAAACAAAAACAGATTCCTGACAAGAGGAATCTCCACCAGGAGCTTTCGCTCGTGCGACGAAAACCATTGCGACCACTGGGACTCGGGGGTCAACGAGAGCATCAACTGGAGCAAACGCTTCTCGGCTTCAAAGGTGCATGAACGAACACGATGGAGTGGTGACGAAAACCTGATTTTGCTGGGATCCGACAGAGGTTTGTGCTCGAGCTGCAGAGAAGTCAAAAAGTGATAGAGGAATCGACACTTTTCGGAGAATAACTGGACCACAACACTCTGCACGACCGAATCAGTTGACGACGTTGCCATCATTAAACAATTCTCAAAGAAACTGCAGATCTGGAGATAGGCGCTCGACATGGTAGCAGCGGTGACATTCATCGGGTTGCCATGTAGATATACCTCCATCTCATCTCGCGAAAAGAACAGTTCGGTGACGAGAATCATGAAGCTTTCTAGAGCGTTCATTGCGAACTGAGCATCGATGGAGCTAGCATCTTCCTTTGAAGCTGCACCGGAAGCCAGAGTCGTCACGCTTGCGCAAGCAATTCGCAGAAAGGCATCTTTCAAGTCAAGATTATCACACAGGAACAGCAAATCAAATAACCAGCTTCGGCGCCGCGAGAAGCTGCGCTGCCCATCAATGAAAACCTCGGCATTCTCATGACCAGAACTCTGGGAAAACTGTTTCAACAGCCACATCGAGAACAGAGCTGCTTGATCCTTCTCTGGTGTGCGATGGATCCAGTCGAGAGCTGCATTGGTCATTTCCTGGACACTGGTGGGTGACACACAGCAGTCTTCCTGTCGTGTCAGCGACATTAAACCGAAGAGGTATTCCGCAACAGCAACGCAGGTGCGGCTTGAAATCGATCCAGCTTTCCGAATCACTCCGTAAAGTTGCGATGGTGTGGGGATACACCCGACCGCAAAAGATTCTTGCAATCGAACTGTGGTTTCGACGCTTCTCTGGTCAAATGGGTGAGTTTTCATCGCTTGTTGTACAAGCTTTGCCAACAATCCGGCAAATTCACTTCCAAAAGAGTTCAAGACTTTGTCAAAGCGCGCATTCTCTTGAAGAATTGCAGTCTTGTAGTCTTCGACGGTGTTGATACAGGCGTCTTCGTTCATGCCTGCACCTTGGGAAGGGCCCTTGGATGCGTCTCGCTGCTGGTAGAACAACATGTATGCACTTCTTCTCTTCATCTCCAGTGATGGCGTGTAACCATGTGCATCTGGATCCCATTTCTGAACGATCTCTTCTCCGCCAAAGCATTCTTCGCCAAGCGTCTCTTCCGAAAAGCATCGAACGACCTGGTCATTGAACTCAAACCAACGAGCTTGACGCTTTTTGGTCAGACCGTCGGGGTCCCATGGTTCTTTGATGAACGAGTAGTAGTGTCCAGTTTCGGAAGTGCCCGAGTGAACCACAACGCCGACCAGATCGTACAATTGAGGTGGAAGGTCGGGAGGTTTGTTTGGATCCAGACCTGCTCTCGTGTAAGGTGCCATGTCCAGTTCCATGGGGAACTCGAGAAAGTTGTTGAGTTTGACTTTACGCATCGAGTCGAAATCGAACTCGAAGCGTTTCAGATGGAGCACCAGCGTGTGCGGCAATGTTTTGATGCAAATCCGCTTGGTCGCATTCACTTTTTGGCGAGCCTGTTCACAGTAATACGCATTCTCTCCTTCCAGAGTCTCTCCTTGAACATACAGACTCAGCGAATCCACAAGGCGTTCCTTACTGGACACGTCGAGACTCAGGGCAAAGAACTTTTCCTCACGTTCCGACAAGTTGCCTTGCTCCGTGAGAATCTGGTTCACCAAAACTCCTCCAAAGCACTCGTCCGTGAAAGAGCAGAGTGTGGCAGCAGCCTGTTCTGGTGCTTGAGCCTGCTGCTTTGCTTGTTGCTTCAAGAACGTGTCGAGACGATCCAACAAGAGACAAAAGAATTCGTCTGCATCCATTTGAAGTCGCACGTCGGTTGGCTGGCCATCGATGTCACGGTGGGAAAGTGCAAAAGAACTTGGATCGACTGCTCGACGGGTCGAATGACGCAACGCTACAAAGAGTTTCTGGAGCTGCTCAAACTCCTCCTCTGCTGCTTTGGCAGTGGAGTCATTGGATCCCTGTTTGTCGGTGTCCGTCGAATTGTTGGTGCTCGATGACGTCTTTTGCCACTCGAGAGTCAACAAACCTTCACGGAACTTTGGCACCATGAAGAGTTGTTGCACCAATGCGTTCATATAGCAAATGCATCCTGGATTCACCAGTCCAACGTAGCCATCCTGCTCTTTTCGCTCACTTTGTGGCACGAAATTCCAGTTCCTTCCGGTGGACTCCAGAATCTGCAGCGATTCACTCAAAAACGAAGCTGTGATCGAGATCAACCCAGCAGCGTGAGAGATGTCGGTGGTTTCTGTTGGGAAAACCAGTTCAAAGAGCAGCTGCCGTGCCGGGGCACTGTATTTGCTGGCACTTTTGTTCGCGAAGGTGAAGCTATTGGCCAGGTACTCCACAATCCACGGATGCTCGCCTTGGTGCTCCGGTGTGAACTCGAGAATTGATCGCCGGCAGTCAGATGACAGTCGACACAAATGTGCCAGCGTCTCAATGCATCCACCCATCCAATCTGTAGTTGCAGAAGTATCGCTGGAAGCCAATCGCACGAGAAGTCGTTCTGTCACGGATGCGGTTTTGATCCATTGAACCATTGAATCCACTACAACACAATTGCCCAAAAGGTGAGAGGCCAACCCAAACAACTGGGCGCAGTTGTTGCTGCCAGAAGCTAGCAAGATCTCCGTGGAAGCCCTCAGGAAGCTTTCCACTGTAGCTGGTCCAGCACAAGAAACGAATTGACTCAGCATGTCAGCTGCTTTGGTTCTTGTGTCGGCGCAGGGGCAGTCATGAAGAACCACTCGGAGACACGTTACCACGCTTGTCATCTCTTTGGCAGGCGCGTCATTTGACGAGACGAACTCCGGATGCAAAGCGTACAGTCGGCAGCACATGCACAAAGATCCCAAAACAGCTTCTTGCGCTTCCGAGGACAATTGTTTGGTGGAACCTGGGTCTCCTGTACAATAGCAAGTCATGATTCGGGCGGCCACGTTGAAGAGAGCAACGGAATCCATTTGATTCAGACACAAAGGCAGCGACATTTGGAGAAAGGTGGTGTCAAAGCAGGAGTCGTTAAGGTGTTTGGACTTGGTGTCGAGGTCGCAAAACTGAAAGAAGTAGTTGTGAATGCGAAGAATCGCGGCGAGACACGTCGCGTGCAGGTTTCGACTGTAAACCGAGGTCTCTGACCCACTGTCCAAGTTCCAGTGTAACAGCGCCTTATAGAGGTGTTGCAGACCTCCAAGTCGAACAAACCGTTCTCTCCATTGACGACGCGCAGAGTCTTCTGCGCACGCGGGCTCACTTGACAAAGGAAGCAACAACGCTTCAACCAGTCGGATCGCATACAGAAGATGGTGCACATTTGCCACGTCCAACAGGGCATCCCACAGCACTCTCTCGGCCTTTTGTTGCCTCAGGCAAATCATCTGATGAAGAAGTGAGTTGTTTGTTGGCAGACGGCACAAGAGCTCCCACGTTCGCTGGGAGGTCTCTTCTTTCCAGGTGACCAGTTCAAACAATGTGTCAAAGTACTCGTTGTGGTTGGCGATCATCTGGCCAATTCGTCCGAATCGACTGTGTTTCTTTTGCGAAGCCGTCGCCCAGATGCTGCTCGGTGGCGCAGGCAACGAGGAACTCAACGACAACAATTGCGGACTTCCCGTCATCTGGTTGGAAGCGTACACTTCATTCAACGCCAGAGTGATGTCATCGGGGGAGAGATCTGGTCCATGCTGCGGATTTGTCATCGGAGGAGCATCCAAGTGAGGTCGACACCGTCCAGACACCGGGGATCTCACGGGTGACTGGAGCAACGACTCTGAAGAAGCCGAAATTGAAAGAGACCCTGACGTTTTGCCCACCTGTCCATCCCCTTCCGTGGCATCATCGTTCTCCTGTTCCTGACTGTTGGTCACTTGATTGTGCTGGCCATTGGTGGCGGCATTGTTGCTGCGACGCCGAGGCACGGCACCTTTCGGTTCGAGTCGACCCATTTCCTTCATGGGCGAAGGATATACATCGAGATATGGCAGTTTGTCTTCGAGGTTGCCCAGACTCAGTTCCTCCAATTCGGGTAAATCGTCCGACGCTACCACCAGGTTGACTTCTTCTTCCTCGGTTGATTCCAAAAAGTAGCGCAGCAGGTCCACACAGCGATTGACTTGACTCTCCTGTCTGTTGTTGACACCTGCATTGAGCCATTCCATGCAAGTGCTGATAAACTCGTGCTTGAGTTCGGACGGAAGCTTGGAATCCACGATGGATGGCACCAGCTCAATGTAGCAACTCGTCAGCAGCGTCATGGCTTCTTCCGCGACGTGTTTGTCGCAGGACCGGATCGTGATGCTCCAGAGATCCGCCAACCCAACCAGTTTGCTCTCTCCAGTGACCAGATCGATGATTTCTTGCTCGTTCTTGCTGTCGCCGTCTTCAGACGCGATGGAAAAGCACTGAAGGCCTCCTTTCAGAAGGTTTACACGTCGAAACAGCTGGTGAAAGCACGAAAGCATGGCCATGCTCATTTGCTCGGGCTCCAAAGAATGGAATTTTCGCATCACGAGGTATTCCACGAGCGATTGATCCAGCAAATGCGTGGCATGGTCCTTTCCGGATGCTTCGCTGGTCGTGTTGAGGCATAATTCAAGCCACTGGAAGAACAGCGACGACTCGTCACTTGTCGAATGACGTGAAAGACACACGGACCAGACCGAGTTGAGCAAATCAATGGCCTTTTGCTCTTGTGGACAAGCCAGCATCCATGCGGCTCGGATCGCTAGAAGCCGCGTTCGGATGTTCTCCAGGCGTGTCAACAGTTGCATCGCTTTCGCGTCTTCTTGCTGGGCAAATTCGATCATTTCCGCTTCCAAAATGGATAGCAGAGAAGCAGCTCGGAAGTGTTTTGTGGTGTAATTTTCATTTGTCAGCAACGAAACCAACTGCGTAAAGAACTTGAGAGACATCAGCGCGTTGTGACGCGACTCGATGGCTCGCACGCAGAGGTCCACGCACTCCCATATAAACGCGGCATCTTTCTCGAGAAGTGCAATGTGCTGAAGGATCTCCGCCATCTGACCCACCAGCTTTTCGGTTCGTTCTTCGCTGACGTCAGCAAGCGACTTCCACAAATGCAGAAGTATCTGTTTGGTGAAAGCCAGGGACTCCTCGTTGGCCGTCGTCAGGCTCCGGAGTGCGATCTTGATCAAGAGAGACTCCTTGAACTGATCCAATGCACCACACTGTTGCACCAAACTGACAAAATACACGAGTTCTTCTTCATCGATCAGCGCACAAAGGTCCAAGATGAGTTGTTCGATGGCAGAAGTCAATACTTCGTGGCGGGACGTTGCACCACTGGTGTAGCTTTGCCAAATGGTGTCAACAAGAAGTCGTTGGCGATCCTCCATCGCACACAAAAACCCAAAGATTGGGGTGCTCCGCTTGATGAGTTCCGAGTGCACTTTGGACCCCAAAAGTAATTCTTTGACGATCTCTTTCTCATGGATCCAATCGACGATGCGAGTCAGCTGGGTTTTATCAAATCGATCAACGCTGTCTTCGTCTCCTGTGCACGTAGAGCTGTTTTCGTACGACGTGTGGATCAGTCGGATGATGTCGGTGAGTCCGTTGATGCGTTTTTCCAGTGAATTACTCTGGACGAATCGAAAGGCTGTCTCAAGTTGTAGCATTTCAACCAAATGTCCAATCTCTTTGGCCTCTTTTATGCTGTCGCCAGTGTGCTGCTCACTGGTGATCCGCGCAAGCAACAACTGAATCACACTGGCGATATCGTTGGTGGCATCACGTGTCAGACTCTGGAACTCCTCGAACGACACTCCCTGGATGTACGCAATGGCTGCCTTGGTGAGCGAGACGAGGTAACTTTTGAGAAAGCCGACGAAAAGATGGTCTTTGATGTTGAAAAGGCATTTGAAGACGTTGCGAATGCCTTCAAAGGATAACCTCCTTTTTTTGTTGGATGCCAAAGCTTGCACCATCGCATCAAATCCACCCACTTTGCCCCACAAATCGATGTTTTGCACCAGATAACAAGATGCATAGGGAGTCCAGGTGACAAACTCTTGCGCGTTTTCCTCTTGTTGCAGTGTTGTCGGAGTCTCCTCGCAACCGTAGTAGACGTAAAACTGACGGTGTTCATCCATAAGCCGCACCAGCGTCGCGAGCAACGTAGCATCCTGACGCTCAAGTCGAGTCGCGACTTTGAGTAGAATGTGCTGAAAGAAAACGTTGATTTGCTCCACGCACTGGGGGTCAAACGGTTTGCTGAGAAGAATCTGCACCACCTGCGGCACCAGCTCGCTCTCAAGTCGGTCCATGAGGTCACGGGGCAGTAATTGAGCGTCTTCGACCAGCAATTGCAGGATCACGTCCAGCAAGACAATGGGATCGGGGCTGGTCGCGATCTCGGCGCCGACGCTCTGACACGTGGCATCAAAGTCGGTCAGCAGCGCATCGCGGATCCGATGGCATTCATCCATTTGGCACGGCGGTGGGTTGGTGGGTCAACAACACCAAAGAGGTCGTTTTTGCACACAAAACACACGGAGCCGTCGCAGTGGTGCAACAAACAAACTCTTGAACAACAACAAATGAAAGAAAAGGAAAAGGCAGAGAGGAGAGAGGTCAATCGATTCCCCGCGTCAAAGGCGGAATGCAACGGCAGACCAACAAACCACCAAATGATCGTTTCACTTAGGTTGACATTGCGCGGGTCGCGTCGTTTCAGTGTGCACTCCCCGATGCTTGTGATTGGTTGGTTTCTTCGCTGTCGTCGTCTAGGATTGGCTAAAAAAGCATGTCTCCTCCTACTCCCCGATTGACATTTTTCGTGTGTCCCACCCCATTTTTGGCCATCCTACTACAGTACTGTTACGCCTGCAACTTGAGCTTGAGGTTGAACCCCCAGGTGCCAGTACCGTATTGGAACCGGTATCGCTGCCAGATCTGCACGAAGTATCGGTAACGGGATCTCCCACTCTTTCCTCCATCGGCATCAGCTCCAGGCGGCGCCAGTGGCAGCAGGCAGCACTTTGTGAGCAACTCCGTTCGCTTCCTTCGACGTTCCATCCAATCAGTTGGGCAGCAAGCATTGCAGTGGATTGCATTTGCTTCAAAGTGCCACGTTAGTTAGTCAGCCCATGCTGCAGTTGCGCAATACCTTGTCCAAGTTCCCCTTCCGCTACGTCACATTTGACGCGACCGGCACACTCATCAACCTTCGCCGCGATGCCGGACAGGTGTATCTGGAGCAATGGGAGCAAGTAAGTGGCCAGCATTTTGAAAAGTCCGAATGGCCGAGGCTGCTGCACGAGATCAACGAGAAATTTGGCCGCGCGTTCCATGAAATGGACCTCGAAAGCCCCAATTTCGGGCGCATTAACGCCGACCAGGCAGCCAGTGAGAAGAAAGGCGCCACTGCCAACCACCACCGCGGACTCCACAACACCACCACCAATGGCAATGGCAATGGCAATGGAAATGGAAATGGTGCAAGCAAAGCCAAGGGCCATGCCACCAGACCCTATGGGACCGCCAACGGTTGCACCAGAAAGCCCAATGACACTGCGTACGAGTGGTGGGAAAAGCTGATTCTGCGAGTGATGCCGGCCAACACCACGGACACAGCGTGCCCCGAGCTGCAGCAAACGTTCACACGGCATCTGTACGACCACTTTTCCAACGCCGAGGAATATGTCGTGTACCACGATACTTTCCAGGTGCTGGACAAGCTCAAACACAAGGGACTCAAGCTCGGTGTGATCTCCAACCACGACGAACGGCTTTCAGCGGTGCTGCAGGGACTGAATCTCATGGAGTACTTTGAAGTCGTCACGACTTCATGGGACCACGGCAAAATGAAGCCCCATGTCGCGATCTTCCGTGACACGTATTCGCAAATGGCCACTGGGGTGCTCGGCCCGGCGGCAGAGGACGTCCAGTGCCATGACTTGCTGCATGTTGGAGACAATTCGCTCAAGGATTACGCCGGCGTCAAGAAGGCTGGTGGAGAAGGGCTATTGCTGATCCGAAACATGCAAAAGTATCAGAAATCAAAGGACGTGATCCCCACCATTTATTCGCTTGACCAGATCTTGCGCTACACAAACCACTAGCCTGCCAAGTAGACCCGACAATCCAAAAACAACTAGGACGAGAGAACGAGTTGCTGGCCCTGCGCGAAATAGCTCTGTCGTTTGGCCCAGGGTGCAGTGTCTGGATAAATGTAAAGAGGATACAACGATTTGCCAAAGCTCGCGGTGGAAGTCATGGATTGCTGGTTGTAGTCAAACTCGAGCGTGACGGGGTTGCCATATTGATCCAGACAGGGAGGCTGGGTGCAGTAATACCAGTTCAAAATGTCCTGCTTTTGCCAGGCATTGCCCGTGGAAGCCGTGAACCCCTGTCGTCATGAGGTTAGCAAATGCGTCAGAACCATCCGTTCTCCCGTCATGTCGCGTGGCAGCAAAAATGTACCGCATAGGCTTCATCCGAGTCCATGCGAAGCGTTGCCGCCAGGTTGATGGGAATCGCCAATAGAGGAACATCCGTAGTGATGCCGTCGTCCATGAACACACACAAAGTTCCCATTCGCCGCCCCTCGGACATGTCTTTGAGGTACTGGACTGTCGCTTTTGTCGCGGAAAAGTACGGCGCATACTCACGCTGCATCATGCAAACAGCCACAAAGCATTGTTTTAAGTTCCATCCACTGCTCATTCGACAAGTCGTACGCCCGACAAACCCTCAGTTCGGTGTAGTATCGAATCTTGACCATGTGGATCTTGCCATCCGCCAGATCGTAAAGTGCCGTTGTCGACAACCGAAACTCTTCACCTCCGCCGTTGCTGCCGATTCCACCGGATTGGATCGAGAGGTGGTCGTAGAAGACGTCCTGTTTATCGCTATCAAACCAAGTGTCGAACTCAATTGCCAACGAGTTGGCGATCCCTTCGTAGCCCAAGTAGCTTCGCTGTTGGGTAGACGTGTCGGTGACACCCATGGTGGTCCCTTTGTCTGGATTCGAGTGGATCACAAACGCAAAGCCGTCTCCACCATGAACAAGACACGTCTGGTGGTGTCGAATGCCAAAGTTTTGGTCTTTGACGTTGAAGCACCGCTGGGACTGGTCTGAAATCTGAAACGCAAAGCGGGTCTCAAAGCCCTGTAGCACCGGAAGCTGCTCCGCGTACCAAATGGACGACACTTGATGGGGTTGCGACCCCGTGAGCCGCAGGCGAACTGCACACCGATCCGTGATGGATCGCGTAAAGGTGTCTCGGTGGCCAAGACTTGCAGTTTCAGAGGCGATGGCGTCGCTGGTGTTTGGATCAAACGTAGTGGAAGTCTCGAGCATCACTTTTTCCAGTTGTTGGTGCTGTGGGATGTTCAAGAAACGCTCTGTCAAGTGCTTTGGCGGTGCCAAAACGAACGCATTGGTCAAGAAACAGCGCACCTGCACCACTTCGAGAGACGCTTCTCGAAGATCCTGGGCGCCGGCCAGCGGCGAGTACTCGTTCTATTCAGGTGTTTCAATTGACGTGATGAGGCGATCCAAACAGCCTTCCAAACAAGCCAACCGCATGACTTGCGAGGGGTCTTACGGTTGTGATGTGGATACAACTAGTGGTTGCTGCATTGCCATTGAGAGCAAGCCCCGTGGTTCCATTGAAGTCAAAATACACAAACTCTATGATACCGAGCGCGAGACCCACAAGCCAAACAAGATACGAGTCATTGGCGGAAAACTCTCTGCCACACGCGATGAAGTGGTCTGTCGCTCACCTGCGTCGCAAAGGAGCTTCAGGTCTTCTTTCCGTCTGGACGAACTCGTCCAACACAAGAAAGACAGCAACACTCGGGTCAACGGTGGTCTGCCCATGAAGACCCGCTGAGGTCCACTGCAGACACGACCTTTCGTGATCCCAAGATCCGACGGTCACGCCGTGACTGGTCAGTCAGACGAGAACTCTGTCTCTGTCAAAGGAGCCAACAGGGAAGCAAACGTACAAACAGCATCTTCGTTGAGTTGTTGCCATCGGATGCTTTCTTCTACTAACCCAAACTAACTCGTTTCTGAGGCCAATGCCATCGACTCAGTGCCAGGAAGTCTGGTTGGACGCGTTGTAATAAAGATCAAACTGGTACTCAGGCTCGCAGAAGGGGAACTTTGGTGTGTCGGGTCCTTTCTTGGCCGGTGCGAAGAGGTCTTTGCCTCGCTGGATCGAGACGTAGACGCCCAAGAACGCACACACGACCACAATGAGCACCGAGACGGCCTTTTCAGGGTACGACACGTCGCGCCAGCAAGACTTGAGGTAGAACAGAATGGGTAGAATGATGCAGCTCAGCGTGACAGCGGAGGCCCCGACAAAGTCCACCAACTCAAGAAAGTGGTCTTTCAACACGATTGCCACCACCACTAGAACCACGACTAGCAGCATCCGCAGCATGATATACTTGACGATGACTGTGGGCGACTTGTACTCGGCGGTGTCTTCTTCGCTTTGTTCTTCCTTTTGGCGCAGTTCCATCATTTCCACGTGGTTTCCAGTCGGCGTGTCGGTCGTAGGCGACTTCACCAAGTCATTGGTGTTGGCTTCCAGGGAAGAATCGATCGAGGCTTCGAGGTCTTGAGCCGGCGTGTTGTCCTGGTGCATGCCCAACACGATACGCTCCAACACGAAGAACACGGGATGCAACAACACGGCAAACGCGATCGAGATGTGCACCTGCATGCCCAAATACGCCAGAATGACCATGCCGCGGTTGGAAGCAAAGCCCAGTGGGGTCAACTTGGTGACGGGATCGGCGACAATCGAAAAGAGCAAGTTGCCATCGATTTGACAGCCCACGGCGATGTATCCAAAGATTGTCAGCGCCAAGAACAACACCGAGACCGCGGTCATGGTCACGCACACGACGTAGGGCATGCGCTTCGGGTCTTTGTGCTCGAGTTGCAGACTGGGGATGATGCAGGCAGCTCCGTACGCGAGCGCCAGGTTGCCAAATGTGGTGACCACTTGGTCAAATCGGATCTTTGGAGCTGGAATCGCTGGGTGGCCGCGCATGCCGTGCAGGATCACTCCAACGCTAATGACATCGGCAAGGATAGTACCGACGCACCCCGCAAACGCGGCACCGGCACCTTCCTTGAGTGTTGGCGTCAGACAGAAAGGCAGCACTGCCACTGTCATCAAGACGATCCAGACTTGTTGGTCAAAGCCGTCTGGGAAGAGCGAGTCGAGCAGCATGCCTCCCAGCACGAGAAACGCAGTCGAGGACAGGAGCAGTGCGAGCATCTGCGAGACCATCACAAGCACTCGACCCGTTTTGCCCATGCTCCATTCGCCCAGGTCGCCAAAGGTTTTCACACTTTTGGGCGCAACAAGTAGCGCCTTGGAGGTCACGACCGACGCATAAACGTTGGCGCTTGCCATGAACACCAGCGCAATGGTGCCCAACACCGGCCCCGCACGGGAGTAATTGGCCGGCATGCCCAGCGTGCCAATGCCAAACACCCCGCAGAAGAGATTGAACGCGATTTTGGCGTCATCCGAGGTGAAAAGCGGTCGCTTCATGGCGGGGATGCAAGTCGTGTCGTGTTGGTCAGACGGGAAATCGGAGAATGCTCGATGGTGGGGCCAACGACACGACCAGAGACAGAGACCAAGAACAGCAATTACACTACAACCAGACCAAGTGGATGGTGTGACGTCCACATAGCTGCTGCAACCACCACAACAAGCCCCCAAACGACCCAAAAAGCACTGGTTTGGGTGGCATTTCTCGTTTCTGCACCCCGCAACTGGCTGTCCAATAGCCCACCCTTTGGAGAACACAACTGGTCAGACGCGCTTCAACATCTGGTTGGCTGCGGATCGTTTGGTTGAAAACACGGTGCAAGTGACGACTGTGGTAGGGGTGGTATCATACTGAACACCAGTATGGAAGGTCGCCATTACACCTTGTTTTGGCAAAAGTCCAGGCTCTTGGCCGTTTCTGGATGGATGCCACTGGCAGGGTGCGAGTGAGCCATTGGCCATACACGTCATCTCAACTGGCTGCTCCAGTGGTGCACCAACAGAGGTTTACATTGAATTGGCGCCTTGAGCAGAGCGTGTAAGTTGCAGAGAGTTGACAGCACGCAGCAGAGGTGGTGTACTAATAGTAGTATGTGGTTTGGGGGGGAGATTCTCCGTCAAGCACTTGGTGCCATGGACAAGTGGTGCCGACGAGCGGTGGATGGACAGGGAACCCCGAAAGCGGTGCGCGCTGATATAGCAAAAGCACTGGTCCTTGACGGATGGTGGGGCTGCTTCTCGTCGCCCAAAAGCGTCTGAACAACGTGGAGAGCAACCCTTTTTGCTCAGATCGTGATGGTCTGCCAACAGCCCGCACTCGTTCGGTTTGGGCATGCTCCTTTTAACGACCCGAAGAGTTTCAACGCTGCGTTGTGTTTGCTGTATTCGCGTAGCAAGCGAGAGTGATCTTGTCGTTGCTACGGTAGTGTAGTATGCAGTTGCTGGTCGCTGCGTGTCTATCGATAGAGAGATGTCTGGTGGTCGCATTGAAGTTGAAGTCGCCAACAGTTTTGTATCCGAAAGGCCACGAACTTCGATCAACTGCGTCGCCAAAGAATCTGCCATGCTCACAGATGTGTCCACCACAAGAGAAAACAACACAACTCGAACTCGATCAGCTTCTGTCCATGGCATGCCTGTTGGCTCACCTTTGATCGATACGACACACCTTGAGGATCTCAAGGTACAAGAGCTCCAACTGAAATGACGATGTGGTGGCTCAGATCCAGCGTTTTCGTTTTCTTTGTTTGGTTGGTTGGTTTGCTACGTCTGCAAAATGTTCCAACTGGATGGATGCTCCTACTACTCTATTAATTGAAAGACTAACAGCTTCTCTACCAAGCCATCGACTCAGTGCCACGACGAGTGATTGGATGCGTTGTAGTAGAGTTCAAACTGGTACTCAGCTTCGCAGAAAGGGAACTTTGGCGTGTTGGGTCCCACCTTTGGCGGTGTGAAGAGCACTTTGCCACTCTGGATGGACACGTAGACACCCAAGAATGAGCACACAACCACGATCACTGCTGCTGCCGCCTTTTCAAGCAATGACACTTTGTGCCAACAGGCCTTGACATAAAACATGATGGGCAGGATGATGCAGCTCAAGGTGATGGCGGAAGCTCCAACAAAGTCGACCAGCTCGAGGAAGTGCTCTCGCAGGGAAATCGCAAACACTACCAAAAGCACCACGAGCACCATTCGCAACGCAATGTACTTGACGACAACTGCGGGCGACTTGTACTCGGAGAGCTCATCTTCTTCCTCTTGTTCGTTGGTGACTTCATAGTGTTTGCCAGTGGGGGTCTCAGCCAGTGGCGACTCGACCAAGTCGTTTTCGTTGACTTCCATCGTTCCGTCAGAAGACATGTCGTGCGCAATGACGGAGGCTTCCAGGTCGCGCACAGAAGAGTCGTCCTTGTGCATGCCCAGCACGATACGCTCCAACACGAAGAACACCGGGTGCAGCAGCACGGCAAACGCAATTGTGATGTGCACTTGCATGCCCAGATACGCCAGAATGACCATGCCGCGATTGGAAGCAAAGCCCAGTGGCGTCAACTTGGTGATTGGATCGGCAACGATCGAAAAGAGCAGATTGCCCTTGATCTGGCAGCCCACAGAGATATATCCAAATACGGTGAGCGCCAGGAACAGCACCGAGATCACGATCATGGTCACACACACGACGAACGGCATGCGCTTGGGGTCCTTGTGTTGACGTTGAAGCGCGGGAATGACAATGGCAGCTCCATACGCGAGCGCCAAGTTACCGAACGTGGTTGCCACTTGGTCAAACGTGACCTTTGGATCAGGAATCGCCGGGTGTCCCTTCATGCCATGCAGCAGCACACCGACACCAATGGCATCAGCAAGAATGGTGCCGACACAGCCAGCAAACGCAGCTCCGGCGCCTTCCTTGAGTGTCGGGGTCAGACAGAACGGCAGCACCACAATTGTCATCAAGATAATCCAGACTTGTTGACTGAAGGCACTTGGAAAGAGCGAGTCGAGCAACATGCTGCCCAGCACCAAGAAAGCCGTCGCTGACAGGATACAGGTGGTCATCTGGGAAAACACCACCGCCCATCGTCCAATTTTGCCCATGCTCCATTCGCCCAGGTCTCCAAACGTTTTCACGCTTTTCGGCGCGGCGAGCAGCGCCTTGGAGCACGACACAGACGCGTAAACGTTGGTGAACCCCATGAAAACTAACGCAATCGTGCCCAACAACGGGCCCGAGCGCGAATAGTTGACAGGCATTCCGAGCGTGCCGATGCCAAAGGCACAGCAGAAGAGATTGAAAGCCGTTTTGGCGTCATCAACGGTGAAGAGCGGGCTCTTCATGGCTGTGCGATCGTTGGTCTTCGAACGTTGGCAACTGATGAGCCTCAAGTGGCGAATCGAAGAATGAGCCAACGACTGAATGACTGACTGACCCACCAGAGACAGAGAACGAGAAGAAGCGACAAACGCGTGATGCCAACGAGGTTACTCACCGCACTCTGCACGCAGGGAGCTGTGGATGGCGATAGAACGCTCCATGGCGTGCACAGAGACACTTCCAAGGTGGTCGTTTCTGCCAAGGGAAGGGCTGTCCACCCGTCGCAAGGTGGTTGCACAAACAGTCAGTCACGCAGCAAAATCGGGTGGGATGGTGCTTTGCTTGTACAAAACATGGTATAAGATCGTTTTGCCAGTAGAACCTTTGGGTACTAAAAGCAAGTCCTTGACTCTCCAGTTCACCGTATTTTGTGAAATGATCCGCTAGGTTGGCCGTTTCTGCCACCATGATGCCTCCCATGGACCAGGGTTGCTATTACTCATTCATGGAGGACACGAGACAACTTGGGTTGGTTGTCTGGTGGCAAATCAACCAACGTTGCTCCACAGGAATTTGCAACGAACCCCCCCCCCCCGCTTACAGTACTACCAAGTACAATGCGTTGTGTTCAAGGTCCTCCTCCTCCAGCAAGCAAGTTGTGGGATCTCGACAAGGTCTCAGATGGGGGTTCAACCCAACTCGAAGCATCTATAGTACTAATAACACCTCTACTCAAACGTTATACATCACCAGCTCTCCGAGGTCATGGCCAGGACCTGATGCCAACTAACACACTGCACACTGTTGCACTAAAACGATAAACTAAAGCACCCCCACGTATAAAGCGGCACTGGACGGCTTCTGCTTGGGCATATGCCATCCAAACCACACTTACAACCCCATCGCCACTTCAGTTGCGTTGTAGTAGATGGTTTTCTGCAAATCCTTGTCGCCACCTGCTTCACAAAACGGAAACACGATGTCGGTCTTTTCTTTGCCGCCAAAGAGATCTTTGCCCGTCGTGAAGGACACGTAGATGCCCAAAATACTGCAGACCACCAGAATCAGAATGGCGGCGATCTTCTCGTGCATGGGGACCTTGAGCCAACAGGCCTTGAGATAAAACACGATGGGCAAAATGATGCAACTCAGTGTGACGCACGACGCACCGGCAAAGTCCACGAGGTCGAGAAAGTGATCTTTCAGTGCCATGGCACAGATGACGAGGATGGTCACCACTGCGATGCGCACGATCACGTACTTGACCACGACCCCAGGAGACTTGTACTCTGCCGCTTCATCTTCTTCGGTCGCTTCCATGTCTCGCTCTACATCGGCCATGGACACCACGGAGCTCTTGGCGCTGAGCATGGGCATGTTGAGCCCGTTGTGATAGGCTTCGGGTCCTTTGCCACTGATTGAGATGTGTACTTGGCTCAATTGGCCGTTGGGGTTGGCCATTTGCTGGTCAGTGAGCGACGAGGTCTTTTGATGCATGCCCAGGAAGAATCGCTCCAAGAGAAAAAACGCCGGATGAAGGAACACCGCAAAGGCGATAGAAATGTGCAACTGCATTGCCAGAAACGCCAGCACCACCATGCCTCGGTCCGATTTGAAGCCCAACGCGGTCATTTTGGTGAGGGGATCCTCAACGATCGAGAATAACAGGTTTTGATTGATCTGGCAGCCCACTGCGGAGTACCCAGAGCTGGCGAGCGCCATGAACATCACCGAGACCAGGGTCAAAGTCACAAACACCACTCGTGGCATCCGTGTCGGGTCGCTGTGCACTCGTTGCAGTGCTGGAATCACCACGGCAGCACCATATGCAAGCGAGAGATTGCCAAACGTGGTCGCGATCTGGGTGAACTCTAGTTTTGGTGATGGCACGGGCCCATGGCCTTTCATACCGTGCAGGAGAACTCCAATGCCAATGACATCGGCGGCAATGGTGCCGAGACAGCCAGCCAGCGCAGCACCAGCTCCTTCCTTGAGTGTTGGAGTCAGACAAATGGGCATAATCGCGAGGGCCATCAGTGCAATCCAGACCCGCTGATTGAAAGCACCAGGGAACAACGAGTCCAACAGTGACCCACCCAGCACAAGAAACGCCGTCGGTGTCAAAAAGCAACAAGTCATCTGGGAGATCACCACCAGTGTACGACCTGTCGACCCCATGGACCATTCACCGAGATCACCAAAGGTTTTCACACTTCGTGGGGCCACCAGCAGCACTTTGGAGCATACCACGGAGGCGTAGACATTCGCAAATGCCATGAACATCAATGCAAGAATGGCGATGACGGGCCCGGCACGAGAAAAATTGCCAGGCATTCCCAAAGTGCCGATGCCATAGACACAGCAGAAGAGGTTGAAGGCACATTTGGCATCTTCGGCGGTGAAAAACGCGGACGATTTGCCCATGCTGGTTGTTTGTTTGTTTTCACCAGTTGAAATGGAAAGCACAAGAGTTGGATGAGGAAGAGGAGAGAAATTCGGAAATGAGCTTCACAGGCGTCGACTTCTTTTTCTTCTTCTTTTGATCGCCATGGAAGCCATGGTGCCAATGGGTGAGCCGAAGAGACACCTTTTCAAGGTTGAGAAGGCGCTGGATTCTCTGCAGAGTACACCAGGTGGTCGTGGCACCCACCAGATGCCCCAATTTTCAGTGAAATGATGCGTTCTGGATGTCTGTAGAGCAGAGACGAGCACAGATGGTGGTGCTTTAGCCGTCGAATGACCACAACACCACGTCAAAGCTCTTGTCCATGTGGTTTTGCCACCTCGGAGGAGCACCAGATGGCACAACAATCGTTCTTTGGGGGTCTCCACGCCAAGAACGTCATCAAGGCCAGCTCGTGGCCAGTGAGGATGGAAGAGATCCTGAAAGCCTGTCACGATACACTGGATTCGCCATGTATATGAATGACTTGCTGGAGCTGCACTGAACTACACCACTTGGTGCCAGAAGGTGCCAGAAGGACCTAGAACGAGTCATGCATTGGGGGATCTTAGGTCCCTCCAACAGCTGGAACCACGTGTATTCTGATGATCAAGGTTACGATGTCCCACTGATCCATGCAGCCAACGATTTCCCAACCATTCCCTCTCCTAAGAACTCCATCCTCACTACACTGTTGTCAAACCAACGCTGGCCTTGTCTCGTGCCTCTGCATCATCCTCATCGTCTTCCTTGTTCTCCACTCGCTTCTTCAACCTGCGTCCGATCAGGGTGACTTGACGTAGTACACTTTGTGTTGCTGGTCCGGATGGCAGAATGGGAACTTGGGCACGTTCTCCACGCCAACGAACAGGATCTTACCTGTCGTGTAGGTCACATATGCGCCGACAGCTGTGCAGACCACCACCACCACGATCGCAGGCACCTTTTCGTACATGGGGATCTTGTGCCATAGCATCTTGAGGTAGAACACGATGGGCAACACGATGCAGCTCGAGGTGATGGCCGACGCGCCAATGAAGTCGGTGAGGTCGGTGAAGCGGTCTTTGAGCACCACGGCCACGATGACCAGGATTACCACCATCACGATACGCAGCAGCACATACTTGACGGCGTTGGCACCTTTGTAGTCACTCAACTCGCCTGGTTGGTCTTCTGCTTCGTCTTTCTCAATGACCGCGATAGACACCACCGAGGCGCTCGATGCCACGGATTGGAGATGGCTTCCAGACCCAGTCTTGTCGTAGGATGGAGGCGTCTCCTCACGGTCGTACCCTCCGCCACCAGCTTCTGCATCGTCTTGCGATTGCTTGTGCATCCCCAGCAGTAAGCGCTCAAACACGAAAAACGCCGGGTGGAGCAGCACCGCAAAAGCGATGGTGATGTGCAACTGCATCGCCAGATACGCTAGCACCACTGCGCCTTGGCCAGACGTAAAGCCAAGGGCCGCCTTACCAGTCTTCGGATCGTTGTAGATGGAGAACAGCAGGTTGCCCGCAATCTGGCACCCAACAGCTGAGTAGGCAGACCCAGAAAGCGCCAGAAACAGAATGGACACAAAGGTCAAGGTCACAAACACCACTCGCGGCATGCGGGTGGGATCGCTATGCTGGCGTTGCAGTGCCGGGATGACGATGCCTGCGCCATACGCTAGCGACAGGTTGCCAAAGGCGCCCACCACTTGCGCAAAGGTGAGGTCGGGGGTCGGCACACTTGGATGACCCGCCATGCCACGAACCAGCACTCCCACACCGATCACATCGGCCAGAATGGTGCCGAGACATCCAGCAAAGGCCACGCCGGCGCCTTTCTTGAGTGTCGGGATCAGACACGCGGGGAGACACGTGACGGCCATCAGGATGATCCACACGATCTGGTCGAAAGCTCCCGGGAACAGATTGTTGAGCAGCGTGCCGCCCAGCACCAGAAACGTGCAGGGAGTCAAGAGGCACACGCCCATTTGGGACACCACCACGGCAAAGCGACCCAGTCTGCCCATGCACCACTCACCGAGATCGCCATACGTCTTGACAAAGTGGGGTGGAGCCTCCAGCATCGCCTTGGAGCACACCACGGACGCGTAGATGTTGGCAATCGCCATGAACAGCAGCTCGAAGAATGCGATCAGTGGACCAGCACGCGAGAAATTGGCTGGCATGCCCAGGGTGCCGATGCCGTAGACGCAGCAGAACAGGCTGAAGGAGGCCTTGGCATCCTCCAGTGTGAACAGAGGTCGGTGCATTTGGAGCAACCACACTTGGGATCTTGACGGGGAATTGGCAAGTGGTCGCCGAGTGTGGGACGCTGCGGCGCTGAGAAAGAACTCCCCTTGACAGCAGGCTTGGGTAACGGTAGCATGTCGGATGTCCCATCATCCAAAGCGGTGGTATGTACACTTGGTGCAGGTTCAACGGTCACGACTGAACCAGTCGCTTCGACCGGCTGGCTCTCTGCGAGATGACAAGCCACTGGCCACTTTAGCTGTGGCGCAGTTCCAACCCGAACGACCCATGCAGCGATTTCTTTTCGCGTCGCACAGCACAGCTACGACCAGCGCGTCGACCTGCATGGCATGGAGCCCTTGGAGCCCGTGGAGCTTGCGACACTGCAAGGACAGGAACGGGAAGCCACCTGGCCTCAAACCAACAGCAAGGAAAGGATAAAACAACGGAGAGCTCGTGTTGAAGTCCAACGTCTCACGGACTCTCGCATCTGCCACTACTTTGTTGCACATACATTGACGAGGGTACATTGGAGTGAAGTGAGTTTCTTCACGGAGACTTGGTGTAGTACACTTTGGTATCGTGGTCTGGATAACAAAAAGGGAAGTCGGGGCCCTTCTCCGGTCCAACAAAGAGCACTTTGCCCGTCTGGTAGGTCACGTACAAGCCCACCACACCACAGACCACCGCCACAATGATGGCTGGGACCTTTTCGTACATGGGGATCTTGTGCCATAGCATCTTGAGGTAGAACACGATGGGCAACACGATGCAGCTCGAGGTGATGGCCGACGCGCCAATGAAGTCGGTGAGGTCGGTGAAGCGGTCTTTGAGCACCACGGCCACGATGACCAGGATCACCACCATCACGATACGCAGCAGCACATACTTGACGGCGTTGGCTCCCGTGTAGTCGCTGGATTCGCTTTCCTCGACATTGGCATTCTCTTTCTCAATGTCGGCAAAGGAGACGACAGAGGCTCGTGACGCTCTCGAGTGCCGCGACGAGATCGACTGGAGGCCAGACTTGTCTTGCTCAACTGGAGTATCACCATGTTCGTAGCAGACAGCCGACTCGAGATCTTCTGGCTTGGGCTTGTGCATTCCGAGAATCATGCGCTCAAACACGAAGAATGCAGGATGCAGCACCACGGCGAAGGCGATGGTAATGTGCAACTGCATGGCCAGGTACGCCAGCACTACGGCACCATCACCCGACTTGAACCCAAGCGCTGACTTGCCCGTGGAATGATCGTTGTAGATGGAAAACAGCAGGTTACCCGCGATCTGGCAGCCCACAGCGGAGTACGCTGAACCGGACAGCGCCAGAAACAAAATGGAGACAAAGGTCAGCGTCACAAAGATCACTCGCGGCATGCGTGTGGGGTCGCTGTGCTGACGTTGAAGCGCCGGAATGACGATGCCGGCGGCATAGGCAAGTGACAAGTTGCCAAAGGCGCCCACCACTTGGTGGAACGTGATTTCTGGTGGTGGCACGCTTGGATGGCCCGACATACCGTGCACAAGCACCCCAACGCCAATGACATCGGCCACAATGGTCCCGAGGCAGCCAGCAAACGCCGCGCCGGCGCCTTCCTTGAGCGTCGGGATCAAACACACGGGCAGAACGGAGATGGCCATGATGATGATCCAGATCGTCGGGTCAAACGCCGTGGGGAACAAGTTGTGCAGCAACACGCCGCCCAGCACGAGAAACGCACACGGGGTCATCAAGCAGACGCCCATTTGGGACACGACCACCGCGACGCGGCCGAATTTGCCCATGCACCAGTCACCGAGATCGCCATAGGTGCGTACGCTTTTGGGCGCCGCCAGCATCACTTTGGAGCACACGACGGACGCGTAAATGTTGGCAAACGCCATGAACAACAACTCAAAAAAGGCGATGACGGGCCCGGCGCGGGAGAAATTGGAAGGCATGCCCAGGGTGCCGATGCCGTAGACACAGCAGAAGAGACTGAACGACGCCTTGGCGTCTTCCATGGTGAAGAACGGCTTGCGCATCTTGGATTGTCGAAGGAACTCACTCACGTGCACGCGAGTGTTGCGAAGAGATCCCTTGAAGAGCTCACTTGAGCAGAACGAGGCAAAAGACCAACTGAGCTACTCGCAGCCGCCGCAGCTGACGCACCCAACCGCATGAGAGCAAAAGAAACACAGGAAGCTACTGCTGCTGCTGCTGCTGCTACTGCTACTGCTGTTGCTGCACGAAAGGAGCCGAAGAAACTCTTGGTGATGAGCGGACCACCAGCATATCGACGACGAGCGATGACGCTGGCGCTTGCGCATACAGTAAGGTTCGAAAGCACAGCCAATCAAGAGGCGCGAACCAGATTGGAGTGACAAAGGAGCTTCAAGGAACCATCTGGCGGCCAGAAACGGGGACCCGAACCTGAATTAGACTTGCATGGCTTAATAAAATCAGGCATTGTGTCACAAAGGCTTGATTAAGTGCCTATTCGGATTGGGTGGATTCATGCCTGGACCGGTGGCAAATGTGGCATCATGGAAGCTTGAAGCGCGGCAGGAAGCCGGTGTGCGACATGGGAGAATTCCCTTGGGCTGCGCACCCCAGGAGAGATAAAAGAGCGTTGATCGCCAGGATGCCACGATGGCCGACCACGAGACCAACGCTCTTGACGCTTCTGGACATGGCTTGGTGTGGAGCAAAGACTCTACCCAAGTTCATGCCGTTTTCTGAAGAACCCCTCCTGGGCCAAGATGAGCCATGGGAACCCATGGGGGCCTAGCAGTGCCACCCAAGTGGTCGTGTACTACACCATCTTGAAAAGATACGCCTGCAACCTCAATTGAACCAAATCAACTCCATTGACTTGACGCGGGGTTTATGCAAAAAGACAACACTTACACCGAGGATCGTAGACAACCACAGCTGCAACTGCTGCGTTGACGTCCTCGTTTTTGCTAGCTACACAGGGTGGATCGGATCACCCGCCTACAAGAGCCTTGTCGGTTGGCTGAGAGTGGCGTTGGTCTTGTTGTAGTACAGAACATTCTCATACTTTGCTGGGCAGAATGGGAACTTGGGACCACCAGTTTCCGGCGAGAAGAGCTCCACACCGGTATGATACGTCACGTAGATGCCGAAGAACGTGCACACAACGGCCACGAAGATGGCCGGAATCTTTTCGTAAATGGGCACCTTGGTCCACATCACCTTGAGGTAGAACACAATCGGAAGCACAATGCAACTGGCCGTGATCGCCGAGGCACCAATGAAATCGGCAAAAGTCATGAAGTGGTCCTTCAAGAGCACCGCCATGACGACGAGAATGGCCACCATGGCCAAACGCAACAGCACATACTTAATGACGTTGCCGCCCTTGTATTCTTCGTCAGAGTGCTCGTCGTCCAAATCTTCCTTTTCAATATCCGCCATGGAGACAACCGAGTGCTTGGACGCACGCGAATGCGAGTAACGAGAAGACTGACGGTTGGCCGCCGATTTTTCGCCATTGACAGCCAACGGGGTCTCCACATTGTCGTAACCAACAGCTTCAATGTCATCGGGCTTCTTGTGGTGCATGCCCAAAAGCATACGCTCGAACAGGAAGAAAGCTGGATGCAAGAGCACGGCAAAAGCAATGGTGATATGCAATTGCATGAAGAGATACGCCAAGACGACAGCACCTTGGTCCGAGTGGAAGCCCAAGGGCGTCAACGCCTCCTTGCCAAAACCATTGTTGTAGATGGTGAACAGCAGGTTGCCCGAGATCTGGCAGCCGACAGCCGAGTAACCCGATCCAGCAAGAGCCAAGAACAGCACCGAGACGAAGCCCAGAGTGACAAACACGACGCGCGGCATTCGCGTGGGGTCGCTGTGTTGACGTTGAAGCGCAGGGATGACAATACCAGCACCGTAGGCGAGCGACAAGTTGCCGAACGCAGTGGCAACTTGCTTGAACGTGATATCGGGCTGGATGACCGCCGGGTGGCCCTTCATGCCGTGCAAGAGCACAGAGACACCAATGACATCGGCAATGATGGTACCCATGCAACCAGCAAAAGCGGCGCCGGCTCCTTCCTTCATGGTGGGGATCAGACACACGGGCATGACCATGGAGGCCATGAAGATGATCCACACCGACTGGCTAAACGCTTCGGGGAACAAGTTGTTCAGTAACGTGCCGCCGAGCACCAAAAATGCGCAAGGAATCAACAAGCACACCCCCATCTGGGACACCACCACCGCGTATCGGCCGAATTTGCCCATGCACCACTCGCCGAGATCACCATACGTCTTGACGCTTCGTGGCGCCACCAGCATGACCTTGGAGCACACGACCGAGGCGTAAATGTTGGCAAAAGCCATAAAGACCAGGGCCAAGCACGCAATGACAGGACCAGCGCGAGAAAAGTTGCCCGGCATGCCGAGCGTCCCGATCCCGTAGACGCAGCAAAAGAGATTGAAAGCCATTTTGGCATCTTCCATGGTAAAAAACGGTTTGCCTGCCATTGTTGCTGGGGAGGGTGGCAAAGCAAAACCAAAGTGTTGCCAACTTGACTCGAGAAGGAGAAAGGAAGAGTCGAAGTGGAAGCGGAAGCGGAAGCGGAAGCGGGACCTGCGCTGGTGAAAGCAAATTCACAACTGACCAACTGGAAGCAGTCCTGAGCACCAGCAGCAAGAAGAGCAGGAAGTGCTGCACGACCGTTCCCACATCTACAACCCACCCGGGAGGAGGAGGAGGAGGAGGAGGAAGAAGAGGAAGAGGAAACCCCCCAAAAACGGCGAGTCTCAAATGTCCTATTTCTCAGA
Source organism: Paralagenidium karlingii (assembly GCA_027475765.1). Taxonomy (NCBI): domain Eukaryota; phylum Oomycota; class Peronosporomycetes; genus Paralagenidium; species Paralagenidium karlingii. Next base: position 39,628 of record JAMFLO010000136.1, on the reverse strand, counting down.
TGGATCGCCTTGTCCCTCCAAGTCAACAAGCCAAAAGATCAGAGCAGAGACATCCCACTATGGGGAATTCGAGTCGGAGCGGCTTTGGCTTGTCCATGCACCCATTGGACTAACTGTGGCACGAGAAATTCCCGCACATTACACCATCAGCACCAGCCAACCAACGGGTTCTTTTTGTTGGAGCACGAAAGCAGAAACGAGCCATCTCGTGTGGAGTTCTCAGACTCGACTCAGACCAAACTCAGATGAGCGATTGTGGCTTTGTGGGGCTCTCCATGCATTTTTACTCTTGGTGTAGTACAGTACATCCATCGACCTTGTCCAAGATCTGCAACCCAGGGCAACACCAGCTGGCAGTTGTAGAGGATTCCAAAAGACAACAACAATAAAGCGCAACTGGCCCGATACGGTACACTAGGATTTCCTACCTTTGGATCTCCATGGAAGACGTCATGCAGAGAGAAGAGCAGAGAAGTCTTGATGATGTGTGTGTGTGTGTGCGTCTGCCTTGGCCCGAGCTGCCGCCATTCCCCACAATGCCTAGTCCAACACTGACACACACACTCTGCCCGTTGCCTAGGCTTTGCCCCCAATTGTATCGTTGGGTTCCCTACTGGCTGTGGCGTGTCCTCTCTCTCTACCCATGGATGTTGCATCACCAAATAGCCATTCCGTTGCTCCACTCAATTCGATTTGTTGCTTTGCTTTCTTTTGTGCGGTTGTTGACTCAGAAGAAGACACCCAACCACCCCTCTTTCTTGTCTTTGCACGGCGGGTTCAGTCCTGAAACGTTGACCCACAGAGGGAAAAAAAGTGGCACACTGCATCCGCCCCACCATATAGAGGCCACAAATCAAACTGCACGAGTTGTTTGTGCAAACGCGCGTGCATCACCACCTGTCCGACACATCACCACCGTTGCATCCTGGAAGGAAAGATACGGTTCAGGATTTGTAGGCACTCAAGAAACAAGAAACAGCCAATTCAAGCCATCGGATTCTTTGAACCACACCGTCTGGCTGATGGCTGATACGTTTGCTCGCTAGGTACAGGCACTCACTCTACAGTTGGCAACTGCCAGTTGCTGACAGCCGTTGGTGTAGCTCGCGTTACTGATGATTGTCCCGGCCAACTGCTAAACTAGGTCGAATGCATGGATTGCGTGACTCGAAGCGGATCTGATCAGCGTCAATAGGGTGTTCACAAGACGATGTGCTTGACTCCTTTCAGCGCATCCTTTGTACTTTGGATCACAGTCATGTTTCTTGAAGCCCATCTCCTATGGTAGCTAACCCTCTGATCCTTGTCGTTTTCTCATTATGCTCTCGTGGGGTCGGTGGTGGCGTTGGTCAATGGCTTGGCTTTCATTCAACGTCCCCCAAGCAAGAGAAAGTCAAGCCATCGACGGCGCAGAAACGGAGCGGATCAAGTCAATGCATCGACGACTGGTTTCTTTTGAGCAAACGAGGCCTGCTGCTCTCTGGACCGCCCGAGTTCACAAACGAGCCATTGACCCTTGACTCGGGCGTGATCTCGCCAGCTATTGGCTGCTGCTTGGCTGGCCTTCTGACTTATCAGCTTGGCAAGTCTTCTGCATGGTAATACACGGCATCATCATCGACGAGTTGTGGAGGAGGCGTTCGCTCTCTTCCTGAGCAAAGCGGGGACCAAGAGGGTGTAAGAAATCCATCCATCCAAAGGCAAAGGCAAATCCCTCTGAATGCCAAGAGGGCAGAAAACATGAAGCAGCAGGAGTATGAATTGGTTGGGTTAAGGAATCGACGTGCTGCGCGTAAGCGATTGAGACTATCCCCTTGATTGATGGCAAACATGTAGAATCGCCTGCTAGTGCGAAAAGCCACTGGATCCATTTTGGCCGCATTTGTACTGGCATCAACTTCAACGTGTCCTTCCAACTCGCGCCTCTGGACGCAACGGCAGCTACCGTATCCGAGCATGACGCACCCCGCGGCGCTTTGCTGCTACATTTGTGTTGAGTTCTGATTTCACCAAGACTGGGAGTAGCCAGCACATGGTTCAACTGAGTGAGCGTTAGCCGAATTTCAAATGGACTGATGTGTCATCAGTGGCACAATAGACCAGCGACGAAGTCAACGGCCCGACCATTAGAATGGGGATGGAAAGCATCGACGCACGCAACACATCTCCCGATCAAAAACGGTCGCGTCGCATGCTACTAGTATGAACATCAGTATGAAGTGGCACCCAATCCTGCCTGGCAATCTGTGGCGTCTGCCAGTCTCTCCCACCTGTCATGATATCTTCCAAGTTTGCTCGTCTCTCGGCCTAGTGGCTTCCTTTGGATGAGCCACCGGGAAGCCCCTGACCCTCTTCAGAGTCCTATTAAAAAACGGCACCAAGTCATTTCTTACCAAACTCTTCTTAATCAAAAACTCAAAAAACAAAAAACAACAGATGACATCTTCACAAAAAGAGAGAAATAAAGATCAATCTACAACGCGAAGAAGAGCCAGCGAAGGCTCCATCCAGTCAACCCACCACAACTTTATGGGCCGGACAGAGCTGAATCTTCTTCACAAAAGCAATTATTCCACAAAGAGAAGGCTTTCCCAAGCATAATCATTCTCCACGCTGGATGGAAGCGCTCGATCTTGATGACAAGAAAGCAAAGTATCGTTCCAGTCCAATTCCACAAGAGGAAAGGCAAAATCCACGCCAGTAGACGACGATGGGGCAAAACTGCTAGCTGCTCCCGATGCAGACGCCGTCAGCGTATTTGGCACAACTTGCATTCCATTCAAAGCGGTGAATCCATCAGCTCGTTTTGCAGAATGCACGGAAGCCCAAGCATCCATCATGTCGCCATTGCGAGCGTCCAGCGTGTTCTCCAGCTCTTCCATTCCCTTCAAGAAACTGTCGCAATGAATAAAAGAGCTTGAATCACTATGAGATGAAATCATCGCTGACCCCACTTCTGTTCCATGCGATTCGTGCGGAGCTGGCACCATAGGATCATTCAGCGCACCAAGGGATCCGGACGAGCAAGATAACGGCGGATGATGGTCCTGAACAAGAAGGTCCGAGATGGACATACCCACCATTGAAGCATTTGGATGTCGCACCACACTGTTCTCTTGGTTAGAAGAGCAAAAGGAAGCCATCGATGAATCCATGGGTGAGATCCCACGCTGCATTCGTAAACTGGTGAGATCTGGACAAAGCCGAGCTTTGCGTGCAGGTGAGATTTGACTTCCAAGCGGACAATCTTGGAAAGGATGAACCATTTCAGCCGTTGATAAGGAAGAATGCGTCGTCGTGGCATGAGGACGACTCGCCTCTTCGAGTTGCAATGGCGTCAAGTTGGCAGTGGTGACAGACGTGGTTTTCTTGTTGGAACTGGAATTAGACTTAGCATTCGTATTCGAATTCACGCCAGCGCCTTGGGCCAGTTGCTTGGGGGTGACGGGCTTTTTGATGCCTTGACGCCAGTGCTCGCGAACAGAAGCCTTCAAGCTGCTCAGATGCATCGGATCCGGCGGAAAACAGTTGTGGGAAAACGTGCAGACGCCACTGGACTGGGTTTTGGTCCATTTGCGAAAGCCGAAATTGTTCAGCTGGCGCTGGAAACTGGCAAATTTCTGGTGTTTGAAGTATTTCGGCAGCACTTCTTTCTCAAATCGTGGCATATTGAGAATATGGAACGCAGTCACGCGGTTGGGCTTGAGCTCCTGGTTTTGCACCCAAGCGACGATTGTCGGATCCTCGGTCTGCAGAATCGAGTACAGAGATCGCAAAAACTTGGGGATCTTCCCTGTAGGCATCACGGCAGTTGGGGTGGTCATTCCCCTGCGCGGCGTCATCAGTGAGCGTGGGGAGCAACTCATTCGAGCCGAAGAACATGATGACGTAGAAGAAGAAGCCGACGGTGAGGAGGTTGTCGATGACGACGAGCAAGCAGCTGAATGGATGCTCACACTGAGCCCCATGCTCATGCCCATTCCCAGACCCATACCCATGTTCATGTTCATGTTGGTGATAAAGGTGGCGGACCCGGCGGAAGAAACAGATGCTGCGGCACTGCTTTTGGTTGCGGTGGAGGCCATGACCGACGTCTGCCTGATCTTTCTTTGCTGTCGGATACTCTTTCCGTTTGGTTGGTTGCTTTTGCGGTTGAAGTCACCTGCGCAAACTGCACTTTCTGGTTCACTTGCTCTCTTTCCCTCGCTTGTCGGAGAAGGAAAAGACTCTCTGAGCCTGTCAAAGGAAATCCGAGAATGGACTGAACTGAACGCGACGCCCACCTCCACACCACCCACCCACCCACCCTCGGTCCAACGCTCATCCCCCTTTCCGCCTGTTCATCAGGCTCGTTGCCCATTGTTCCTGAGCAATCACTCCACCTTGTGCGCTTTGTGCACTCGCTTTCCCCCCTCAAGCAGCAACTTCGACATCAAAAGATTTGAGTGCCACGGCTGCCTGGTTGTCATAAAAGGGACGTTGACCTTCCAAGCAGGGTTTCAGTTCAGTAACCTTGACGAAAGCAACGAAAGCAGAGTCGCGCCAAAAGGCATACTGTAGGCTTGCGTACTGTAGACATGTGGGCATGGTAAACCAACAAAAAGAACGCAGGACAAGGGGAAGTTGAGAAGAAAATTCACCTTCGAAATGTGCCACAGTGGATACGTATTTAGCTTTCCATACAGTAGCCCAGTGTGGTGCCAACCGATAAGGATCTGAGGATGCGACGATGCGCTGAATTCCCCAAAGTTTAATTGGTACTGTAAATGGTACTGAATCCGTAGAAGAGACATGACGATGCATTCCGAACTCTAAAATTCGATAACCTGTTGGAATTGTCCACAACGGTAATTGAATACATGTCTTATTATCTAACAAAACACCTTTGTGAATCATTTTCCTGTTATTCTCGCAAATGCTACCGTTTCGGCTGTTGTATCGATTTTCAAAAGATGCATTTCAAGAGCCTTGCAGGTTCCTCTTCAACTTCGCACTTGCTCAACCTGCAATGAACGAAATCAAGGCTGTCGAACCATTGCTAACCGACTGGTACGGTATGTTCTGTAGCCCAAGAGAAGCAACCAGCATCTGCCAGTGAGTGGAGATCACTCGGCCAACACTCTCAACAATCACAATGCCTCGTTAGATTGTTTCGTGATCTCCTCAAGATAATAAGAATAGGAACAATAGCCAATGCTTCTATACCAAAACAGATTGATGAACACCACCGAATATGCCTTTTTCAAAGTCATAAGATGCAACTCTCAACAAAGGACCGTCCACTGATGAAGTGGCTCCATTCCGTTTTGTGTTGGCGGTGCAGGATGCCAAGTCGTCTCGAAGCCAATCTCGCGGCGACACTGGCAAAGCGGCGCACAGTCGGCTCCCTGCGGGCGCTGACGACCTTCGCGGACGACGTAGATTGCGTGGACTTTTTCTCTAATGATTACCTTGGCTTCGCTCGCTCCCAGGAGCTCCAGGAGCTCATCGCGCAGCGCAAAGACACGCTGTTACGCTCCAAAGGCAACGTCAACGCCACGGGGGCGTTTGGTGGGGTCGGCTCCACGGGCTCGCGATTGATCTCGGGCAACTGCTCGTATACGATGCAAGTGGAACAGCGACTGGCTGATTTCTATAGCAGGTGAGCTGAGGGGCATGCCGGGATGAATGGGTTGCTCCTTCCCCCCTCCCGTCCCCGCTCTCCTTCCCTATGCTGACCTGCTGCTCTTCATGCGCATGCGTAGCGAGACCACACTGCTCTTTAGCTGTGGGTACATGGCGAATCTAGGCGTGCTCTCGAGTCTGCCTCGCGCCCAGGATGTGGTGCTGTACGACGAACTGATCCATAATTCCTGCCACGAAGGCATCCGTCTCAGTCGTGCCTTTGCCAACGGCAACGCCATGAAGTTTCGCCACAATGACATCGGCCATTTGCGAGAATTGCTGCAGCAATTGACCGATAACCCATCGGCGGATCAAGTGATCTTTGTGGTAGTCGAGTCGGTGTACTCCATGGACGGCGACATGGCGCCTCTAGTGGATATGGCTCAGCTGTGCGAGCAATTCGACGCAAGTGTGATCGTGGACGAGGCCCATGGAGTCGGTGTGCTGGGTGATAAGGGCCAAGGGCTGGTGCATCACTTGGGTCTCCAAAACCACCCGGCGGTTTGCTGTCGAGTGAACACCTTTGGCAAGGCCATGGGCTGTCACGGCGCTGTTGCCTGCGGCTCTGCACTGCTCAAAGAGTATCTTATCAACTACGCGCGGTCTTTTATCTACACCACCGCGCCGCCTTTTGAACAAGTGGTTGCTGTCGACTGTGTGCACGAGTTCTGTGCAAAGGCTCATGCCCGACGCGCCAAATTGAATGAACTCATCACGTTCTTCCGTCAACGAGTGCAAAACAGCAGCTGCGCACTACTCCAGCACGCGTTATTACCCAGTGAGACAGCCATCCAGGGAGTTTTGTTTGCGGGAAACGAACAAGTCATCAAGGCGGCTCAGTTTCTTCGGGACCACAAGATTGCGATCGTGGCAATCCGCGCGCCGACTGTACCAGCGGGTAAAGAGCGTTTCCGCATTGTTCTGCATGCCCACAACACCATTGAAGAGGTTGAGAGACTAGTGACTCTGCTCGAGCAAATACCAGTGTTCAAGTCTTCAAGTGAAGAGGAAGCCAGTCCTTGCAGACTGTAAGCCATGGAGAGTTTAGAGATGAGAAGGGTCAGGTTCTCAGCAAGACAGCAAGTTCCCAGCCCGAAGAGAGGTCAGAATCGTCGACATTGCTCGCTGGTCAGAGAGTGAATGGTGCAATGAGCTAATGAAATAGTAGCATTTTGAAGACGTTACTCCTCGGATGTCCGTGAACACCATGGCTTTTTTGAGATGGAAGCACTCTGCATCGCTGACTGCCTTAGGCGCAAAAGGGATCCTTTCATTGTTCGGTTGTTCGGTCGAAACGTCAAGGGCACTCACAGCATATCACGTGCCTGCAATCATTCCAAGAACCGACAGAACTGCAAATGAACGCAATGACTCGAAGGAGATACAGCTGATCTTCCTCATCGACTCTTTGAGGTCCTGTCTTTTTTATGGGGCTACGTGTGGTCACGAAGTGCAATGCGCGTATTACTATTTCTTGGATCGGCTTCTCACAAAGTGTTTGGCCACATATTGGTGATGGCTGTAATAGTTCTATGCCACAAGTCCTCCGTCTTCGTCGTCGGTGTCTTCCATTAGCGACGAAGAGAAGAGAAGGTTTGGAGACTTGTCAGCCGCAAAGCTAGGTGGAGCCAGGAGTGACAGCGACCACGCATCCGACTGTGAACGTTTACACCAAGGCGCATTGATGTCTCTGTGGCATGTGGACTGTCCGAGCCGTGTGGCGGTAGAAGAGCAGCATCATGTCGTTCGCAAGAGTGACTTGCTTCAGCGCGGATCACTACCTCAACGACCCTGCTTGGTCATATGATTGTGCATGGCTATCAATGGGAGCTTCATCTCCAACAACGGTGCATCTTGTGGAATCAACTGCTTCTTTCGTGCATGAAGGCAGTCTCCACAGATCCCCATCCAGCATTCACCGAGATTCACCGGTCCAGCCATTCCAGTCCCCGAAGTTCCATGGCCAGCTCCAGATGGACACAGGGGTGGCGATGTGTGGCCCGAGTTGCAATAAGGATGGGTACTGTGTACTCTACACTTCCTTGCAACAACTTCGTCGCCCCCATCGCTCTGGCTGCAAAGACAAAGCCTCGCGACCAGAGCTCGGGGCGTTTCTGACCAGCCCAAGTCGCAGCCCACAGCTTTTTCGTGTCCTTGTGCCATCTCAACAGACCGCTTGGAAAGAGCAGGAGGTAAGTAGTACTAAGTACTAATGCTCCAACGTGGCTCTGCCTTCCCCACAGGAAGCGAACGCGATGACAGCAAGAGCCACATGGATGAACGAGTTTGATGGAACCAGCGCTGGTTGTTGCGCGACAGCTCCACCGACTGACAACAAGCATCCTGCGTCAAGTTGGATCCAAAGATAGCGAAAAAGCCAGATCAATGCAGTCGCCACCTTCTGAAACCGGGTGGTCGGTGATGAGTGTTGACCAGAGTGGCAGTCACGAGTGGATGGCGTGGCCTTCGGACAGTCGTTTCACCTGCTCCGGACGGCTCCACCAACACTTTGTCGTTGGGCAACAGAAAAGCTCCACAGCTTGTACGGAAGTATCTGACCAGCTCAAGAGCCTTAAGTCGTTTCACAAGCTCGACGCCATGCCTGCAACCATGCCAGTTGAGACCCCCTTCACGGCCCCTGAGCTGAACTGACTCGTCAACGTGTGCGGTCGGGGCTGCAGATCTTCACAGGATAGAGATGCATCTGCGGCAGCAACTTGGTCAGTTCGTCTTTGGCGTCCTCCGACTCAAGTCCAGTCTTCCAACGCTTCCGATCATCCAACGCGCTCCCTGTCCAAAGGTCCATGAGCAAATTCCAGACCAAAATGCTCGCAACACTCGAAAAGCGCCGACTAACCAGTGCGCTCAGGACTCTTCCAGAGTTTTACGACGATGGCCAATGCGTCGACTTCTTCTCCAACGACTACATCGGCCTCTCGCGCTCAAAAGAGCTGCATGAGATCATCGACAATCGCAAACAAGAGCTGGTGTGCGCAGCCAGCAGGGATCGACTCACCAATGCCGGCGCCTTTGCAGGCATTGGTTCGACTGGCTGCCGCCTTATCTCGGGCAATTGCGTCTACACGATGGAGGTGGAGAAGAAGCTCGCCCAGTTCTATGGCAGGTAGAGTGCTGTCGTTCTAGTCTGTTATGTGGTTGGACTGTCCTGAAATGTTTGGGTGGTCGTTATACCTAGCGAAAAAGCCCTGATGTTCAGCTGCGGATTCATGGCGAACCTCGGTGTGCTCTCTAGTGTACCTCGTGCCGAAGATATTGTGCTCTTTGACGACCTCATCCATGTATCGTTGCACGAAGGTATCAGACTAAGTCGCGCGTTCACTTCTAAGAACGTCTTTGGCTTTCGTCACAACGACGTGAAGCATCTGGACGAGCAGTTACAAAAGTATTCGACGATGCCAGATCGCCATCCCGACCAGGTGATTCTGGTGGTGGTCGAATCAGTGTACTCGATGGATGGCGACATGGCTCCTTTACAAGAGATGGCGGAGATCTGCCAACGATACGACGCTAGTCTGATCGTGGACGAAGCTCACGGGGTCGGGGTCAACGGTGAACGTGGTGAAGGACTGGTCCATGAGCTTGGGTTGGCGTCGCATCCAGCAATTTGCTGCCGGATCAACACCTTTGGTAAAGCCATGGGAAGTCATGGCGCTGCGGTTTGTGGCTCGACGGCGTTGATTGATTACTTGGTGAACTACGCACGTTCTTTCATTTATACGACGGCACCAGCCTTTGACCAAGTCGTCGCGGTTGAGTGTGTGCACGAATACTGTGCTCAAGCCAAGCACGAGCGAGCTAAACTACGTGAACTGGTGGGATACTTTCGACAACAAACCGCCAACAGCAGAAGCCACCATCTCCGGAATGCCTTGTTGCCGAGTTCAACCCCCATCCAGGCGCTTGTACTTCCTGGCAATGAGCAAGTGGTGCGCGCGGCCCAGTTCCTGCAAGACAACAAGATCGCGATCGTGGCGATTCGTGCGCCAATGGTACCTGCTGGTCTCGAACGGCTGCGCATTGTGTTGCATTCGTACAACACGAAAGAGCAGGTGGACGAGTTGGTGAGTCTCCTGGAGCGGCTTCCAGTGTATCGGAACTAGGTCATTCGAGCTTCTACTCAACGCAACTGAGAAAGTAGCGCAGGTGCAGGATCATTTGCAACCCTTAAAGGTGAAGAGATTGATTCAGTGATTCACATCAATCATCCATTTGGGTTTGCTGAGAGGTCCCTTCAGGATCACAACTGACAGAGGAATACCTAAAGACTTCGACCCCACACGTTGCTTCTGAAGAAGAGGAGGATGTCAGAGCCAATCAACTAAAGATTCTAGTCCGCGTGGTCAGCTTAAAGGAGTGGCTTGATGGGTGGTAGTCTGTTTGTAGGGCAATGCAAACCCACCCACCGTATCCAAGCAGGCCAATTGGTCCGCCGCCAACCCAGACAGCATCATTGAAGCAGCCACAGATCACCTCAAGCTGCGTTTCCCCCCTTTGATGTCATGGATGGTAGTCAGTCAGTGAGCTAAATGGCTTGCGTGCTTGTCAGAGGGCATCGTGAGTGATCGCCCCATTCTCCTTTTCACGGGCAATTCAACCGAGGCATCTTCCAACCTTCCAAGTGATCGTCGACCCACGTGACACGAACTGAATGCGACTTGTTCAAGCTCATTCTTGAGCTTTCACGACTTCGAGCACGCCCACAGCTTTGAATCTCCGAACAAGAGTCATTCAGACGCTGGCGAGTATCGTCGGTCAACGCAAGATCCTGTATGTGTTGGAACCCGATGCCGTGGGTCTGACGGCCAAACGAGGTGGCTGTGGCCAGCAAGCTGGCTATGAGGAGAACATCGCCAAGGCCATCGGCATTCTCTCGGCCAATCCGAACGCTGAGATCTACCTGGACGTAGGCTACTGGACGCTGATGTTCCCCGAGTCATCCAGTGCGGTGACGCAGTTGGTTCACACGCTGAGTCAAGCCGGTCGCATCAAAGGCATCACGTTGAACACCAGCAACTACCGATCGAACGCTGAACTGTCCAATCACTACCAACTGCGGTTCCATCTATCCCTCCACCGACGACTATTGCTCCATCAGATCGTCCATCAACGAGTACTGAAACACCGTCGGGCTCCAAGTCCAGAGCTCCTCCGCAGTCCATCCGACAAGAAGCCACCACCAAGACTTCCTCCACCAGCAACACACCTGTTGGCGGCAGCAACGGTCTGGTGGTGGTTCTGATCGGTGTGGCCGTCGCCATGGTGATTGTCGTAGCAGTGGTGGTGGTCAAGACCAAGCGAGCGCTACACGCCATGCCGCAGATGACGACCCCCGCCGGGTCTGGCGGCTTGCATTCGGCTACGCTCAAGCCTTATTTGTCCTTGCAGATCGAGAGAGTGTAAGAAGGTCTCTAGCAGTGTGTCGCCGGATGTGGTCTGGTGATACAACGAGTGCAACCGGTCAACATGATCTGCTCGAGATGATGTTGTCGTCGGCTGCCACCACAAGCAATTGAAGTCCATGTCCTGTTCCATGCAGAGTTCAGCTGCGATCCTGAAGAGCAGGCAACCGAACGCTCCTGGTGGACTCGGTGGAGCACCACCTGGCACTTGGAGTGGTGGGGGAGAGGTCGACGGCAATCATCACCTTCAGTGGAAGCAAATCGTTCGTTCACAAGAGCTAACCCTCTGGTTGACAACACAACACACCAAACGCAAACACAGGTACAACAAGACGCTTTTACATCGAAACATACGGCAAGTGCTCGACGGTGCACTGGACAGGGGTCTTCAGTGGCTCCATCGAGCTGTTCTCTTGCTTGGTCTTGACCACCACCACTGCTACGACAATCACCATGGCGACAGCCACACCGATCAGAACCACCACCAGACCGTTGCTACCGCCAACAGGTGTGTTGCTGGTGGAGGAAGTCTTGGTGGTGGCTTCTTGTCGGATGGACTGCGGAGGAGCTCGGGACTTCGAGACCGAGACCAATGACGGCATAGGCGTGGGATTGATTCGCTCAGTTTCATCAGTGAGTGCTGAAGTGTTGAAAGGCTTCGTTGTTAGCGGAGCAGCAGTCGTAGGTGGAGATGTTTGTGGAGCAGTAGTCGTTGGTGGAGCGGTAGCTGTTGAAGCAGGAGGAGTCATCAGTGGAGGAGTTGGTGGAGCAGTCAACGTTGGTGGTGGAGCGGTCGCAGGAGCTGCCGTAGCGACAGGTCGAACCGTGCCATCGATCATCGGCATGTGAAGCTCCTTCACGAAGTACCCATTGTTCCAGAGACTCGTCAGACCTTCCACAAAGAATCTACCAGCAGGAGGACCTCGCATCGCGTCACTGGTGCGGTCACCACCGTCGCAAGGGCCATCGCTCTCTCCAGGCGGCTTGATCCAGATCAAAGCGTCGATGTTGGGGTACCCAGTGTCAGAGGTCGGCGGCTTGCCAATGCCTCCACTCTTGGTGTTGCACCACTCGTTGGACGCCGGAGCTCCATTGTAGTTGCGAGACGAGTCAATGATACAGTGCATCGCATCGGATCCCATCGCGTTCTGGAAATTGCTACACAACTGCGACAGTTCAGCGTTCGATCGGTAGTTGCTGGTGTTCAACGTGATGCCTTTGATGCGACCGGCTTGACTCAGCGTGTGAACCAACTGCGTCACCGCACTGGATGACTCGGGGAACATCAGCGTCCAGTAGCCTACGTCCAGGTAGATCTCAGCGTTCGGATTGGCCGAGAGAATGCCGATGGCCTTGGCGATGTTCTCCTCATAGCCAGCTTGCTGGCCACAGCCACCTTGTTTGGCCGTCAGACCCACGGCATCGGGTTCCAACACATACAGGATCTTGCGTTGACCGATGATATCCGCCAGCGTCTGAATGAACTGTTGGTAATCCTGAGGGGTCTTGTTGGAGCCATCGTTGGAGTAATTGGCTTCGCAGTCCTTGTTGGGCAGTCCATAGACCACGAGAGTCATGGTCGTGGCTTCACCACAGGTCGCGACGAGGTCTCTGGCTAGTTGGGCATAGTCTCCGTTCGCTTTGTTGTCGGAGTACCAGACGGCGGTGGCGTATTTCTGGAGTTGGTGGACTGCGAACGCGGTCTCTGGGTGTTGTTGCATGCCTGTGTCATATTCTCTGGAGGGCAGGGAGCAGAGCTGGCTAGCAGTGGTAGTGCAGACCCATTGGGTCAGCGTTACCGCCACCGCCAGTCCCAGTCCCAGCGTGGAGTGGTTGGTCCACGCAGCAGCAGTCATGGCCGGGTTTGTCGAGATTGCGCAGAGGCTCCAAAGTTGGCAAATGAGGTCTAGTGGAACAACCAGCCAGGCTCCAAAGCAATTGGAATCCAGTGACTTTCATTGCTGCCGTGACTTTCCATCTCTTCATTCAATCAGTTGCTGGGGCTGGCGTGCCTTTGCTGGGGAGAAGTGTGGATCGGGTCATACCATGCCAGGCCGTCCGGTAAAAGACGATACCTTCTGGTTCGAAAAATTGGGGTGGGAGCACCTGGCGGTAGTGAAGAGACTCGTTGAAGCTCGTCGCTACACTTCAAGTGTCCGGATAATTCGGTGACTAACAGATCTTGAAGGGTATCGCCCCCCCCTCAATCTTCAACTCCATGCGCTGTTGAGAAAGCTCTGCACCAACCATCGGAAAGACGACACCTTTGTAGTCGGCGTCGCATCTGGACAGAGCGCAATTGTTGGGACGGGTGAGAGCGTTGTGAACTTCATGTAGCCATGCCTCGGTGCATCACTTGCCGCCAATGCACTGAAGCTCGGGACCTGTTGGAAGCCACGGGTCAATCATATGGCAAAATGTATCGACCCAGTCCCCACATCAACCACAGAACTTGGCGGTGCCATGGCATTTGACTTGTAGTCGTTTGCCAACATGAATGCCATGTGCTTCCGCCACACTGCAGAAATGGACCGATACGTCAGCGACGCCCCTAACATGCGGCCTACCACCAGCATCCAGCATCCAGCACTCCTCGTCCCATCACGAAGCCATCGAATCTCTCTCTTTGAACAGTCGGCTGATATCGACTGATGTTGCACGAATGTCGCACTCGCCACCTTTGTCCCCTTCTCGAATGCAAGGCAACCATGACCAAGCCTGTGACGGCAAGCAGTGGGCATGATGACGATGATTTGTATGGCGGATTGGCACCAACAAAAGAGAGTTCGAGTCGAAAAAGAAGTCTCCCAGACGCCAAAGAAGACTTGGAAGACGCTCCAAGTCAGCAAAAGCCGTTGGACGACACCTCCCGCCACCAGAAGACGCCCAAGACCGAGGCCAACTCGGCTTCATCGTCCGCTTCGCAGCAGACAACCCATCCGCTTAACGTGCAACAGACTTTAATGCGACTAGAAAAGCATTTGGTGGTGGACAAGAAATTCCCAAAGGCCATCGCGCTGGTTCAGAAACTGGTGGCCAGTCATTTCGACCAGCAGAGTGCGCCCCAAGTGGTCACGACCCTGCGGCGGGTGACCCAGACGAAACCCCAAGTGGTTGACACGCCAGAGTTTGCACAAGTGGTCGTCGAGATCCTGAGTCAACTGCAGCAAAAGCAAGTGAAACTTTCACCCAGAGAGCTTTGCGAGCGTGACGATGATGGCGTCCGTTCCACAGACCTCCACGCACTGGTGGAGCTTTGGCGCCTGCTCTGCGTCGATCTGATGACCGACGATACGTTTGTGTTTGCAAAAGCGGCCAAACAAGTGAAAAAACGACTCGAAGCGTGGCTGCAGCAGCGTCAACAAGAAAAAGAAACAGAAGCCGATGCTCAAGCCACGTCGAGTCTGATGCAGCTCTTGCGGCGTCTGGTTCAACGTCATCCCCTGGCATGGGCCAAAGTCATCGTGGAAGACGTGGTGCAGCTCGCGACGCGTCACCGTCTGCTGTTTGACGAAGCCGAGAGGACGCAAGTGGACGCCTGGACGAAACAGATCCAGGATCGACGCTTTGAAAGTGCCGTCACCGAAACATTGGGCGTGCGCGGCGCCCATCAGCGCAAAAACCTCGTGAGCCAGCAACAACTCACGTCTGCGACGGGGATCAAAGTCGGCCAGACTTTCCATCCATTGTTCAATCGTAAATAATCGGAGAATAGATGTGGACCACATCAACACGGTCCACGGGATTGCTTCGTACCCGGTGGGGGAAGGGGCGATCATGAGGGCCTTGTATTGTGGTGGGTTCGTTTGGGGGTCGATACGGGACCCCTCGTGTTTTCAGTGGTGTAGAGGTTGACAGGCATCGGGCCGAGCAGCAAGCAGGTGACCACCAGCCGCAGCAACAAGCTCCCAAGATGTTGGCCGGGTTTTCTCGAGCACTGGGCCAGAGCAGTCGTCCGAGTGTGGCGTCGGCGCTTGCCAACAGCGCAGGGGTGCCACTGGTCGCACGTGGCTTTGCCAGCAAGTCGACACTGCAGCAGCGCAAGCAAAAGAACCGACCGACGTGGAAGCAGCAGGCCAATCACGCCGCGGCCAAGCGCGCGGCCCAGCTGAACGGGTCGACGAGCCAAGGCCAAGCCGATGCACCAAAGCTCCCACGCGAAAAGAAACGCAACTATCTGATCCAACCGCCGCTCGAAGACGGGAAGAAGTGGCGCATTCTCAGTGCCAGCATCGTCGAGCGCATCCCCGTCATCCAGGACGACGTGCCCAAATGGGCCGAAGACTTTATGGACATCCAGCAGGAGATTGCGCTTCGTTACGCCCAGGTTGGTTGGTTGGTTGTCTCTCTTGTTGCTGGATTGATGGATGCACAGGCTGACGGAGAACTTGCTTGGATTGACCGATAAATGGAATGGACCGATGGCCGATGTCCGATGCCCGACGCAAATGTCAATGCACAGCGTGTGCCTGGGGAGTTTTGGACGAGCGAATCCGGCGAAGTGGAGATTGAAGCAGAGGATGCGCCGAAATGGAATGAGCCGACCAACCCGGAGGAGCTATTTGGCAACAACGAAGTGCCGCTGGCACCGAGAGAGACCGAAGACGACCGCCTGAACAACCGCAAATCGCTCAACCGCGCGCTCAAGAAGCGCGTGTTCTTGCTGGTCAAGAACAAGACCCCCGCACCAGGCACCAACCAGTTTGAATGGTTTTTCCCGGTCGGTCCGCACCAGCAGGGTGAGAAAATGCGCGACACCGCGGTGCGCGAACTGCAGCAACTCTGCGGCGACGACATGGAGCTGTGGCCACAGGGCTTTGCGCCCATCGGCCACGTTCAGGTGCTGGACGACAAGCAAACCGATGGCTTTGATGGCACCAAAGTGTTCTTTTACAAGACCCAGCGTTTGGATGGCCAAGTGGACCCGACCGAAGACTCGCCGCTGCAGGACTATGTGTGGGTCACCCGGGACGAGTTGAAAGAGTACTTGCATCCCGACATTGTCGACACCATCACCAAGATCGTTCCACCATAGATGACATAGAACACATTCAGAGTTTGAAACGGAGCAGAGCAGTTCGGGTAGAGAGGCATTCGAACAACATGGGACCAGAAGAATCAATCGTTTGGTTTCGTGGGACGAGGCGTCACACCATGAAGTTCTTTGGCGCGCATGTCTCGGCGAGTGGTGGCGTCAGTGCGGCGGTACGAAACGCCGTGGAACTGGGTCCTTTGGCCACGACGTTTGCGTTTTTCATTCGTCCGCGGCTCACGTGGAAGCCCGCCGTCGACTTGAGCGACCAGGAAGTCGCCTGCTTTCACTCCATTCTGCAGGAAAGCTCGGCCACCAACTGCTTTGCAGTGCGCCATTTGTCTGTTCATGGCTCGTATCTCATCAATTTGGCGTCGCATCAACCGCAACTGCGCGCAAAAAGCCTCGAGTTGATGCTGGAAGAGGTACTGCGCTGCGAGAAGCTGGGTATTGGGCTCTACGTGTTTCATCCAGGCAGCTGTACGAGCAAAGCTGCGCTCAAACGCCAACGATCGGTTGAGCAAGTCACAGACGAATTGCAGTGTGATCGAGCCGCGCAACGCCACCAGCGACTCGAATTGGTGGCGTGGGGCATCGTGGAAGTCTTGAAACGCACGACGAGTCCAACCATTGTGGTAGAGAACATGGCAGGTCAGGGCAACGTCTTGTGCAGCACGTTCGAGGAACTTCGAGAGCTTTTGGACTGCGTCACTGTCCAACTCGTCGAGCAAAAGCTGCAAGTGGAAGCGTACCAGCGCCGTGTGGGCATCTGTCTGGACACTTGCCATCTCTTTGCAAGTGGCAACTTTGCGATGGCCACCCGCCAGGACTGTGACGAAATGATGGCGCGGTTTGATCAACTCATGGGAACAGCTTGGCCCAATGTGTTGAAGATTGTCCACGTGAACGACAGCAAAGCAGACCAGGGCTCTCGACGCGATCGACACGCCAACATTGGGCAGGGCAAAGTGCCAATCCAAGTGTTCCAGTGGTTGGTGACTAGCCAACGCTTTGATGGACTTCCCATGATTCTCGAAACCCCCCGCGACACCAACCGCAAGAAGACGGCGACGGCGACGACGACGAAGAAGAAGTCGCAGCTGCAAAAGCCGAAAAAGTCGGCCGAAACGTCCAGTTCGGTTGTTCCGAGTGCACGAGAAGAGATCGAGTTGTTAGTCTCCATGGCTGAACAAGACCAGCACACAGTCTGAACGACTGCAGCAACAAGAAACGATACGCGACAGATAAGGCGCAGCGTTTTGAATAAAGCATCGGTGCGCATGCATTCACCCACCTGCGCAGACGCACATTTACAGGCATTCAAGTCACCTTCTTAAGTGAACAAGCATCACATCTGTTTGGCTTTGAACTCGTCTGCCTTCATGTCACCCGCCGTTTCTTGTTCATGAGAGTTCTCCACATCCAAGTCAATCCTCCTTCGAGGTCGAACGGCAATCTCTTGCTTCATGACTGTCGAGTTCCAGCATGAGAGCCATCGCGTGCTTGAATCAATCTGGCCGTCATCCATGGGCCTCGGTAGACCGGGGAGAGTTTCTTGATGGTGAGATTGATGCTGGCACCCAACGTACTCACCAATGACACGTGCTCCGACACGTCTGGGATCATGACGTTCCCTCCCTGCATGGTGATGTGCGTAAATGCCATTGGACGGGCAATACCTCGCTTCTTCCGCCATACTGACCGGATTGGTCTCGTTCTAGATTTGCAAAAGCTCTTGTCGAAACGCTCGTCCTTGAACCGATTCTTGGAGGCTTTGTCGATCCCAAACGACGCGAGTCAGACTTCCGATCACTACAGGACCGATCTGACACACCACGTTGTCATAGAAGACCGTCATTTCGCATTGCAGGGTTTGATCAACTCCCACACTGCCACACTGGCCATGTGAACCCAAGAAGAGCATAACGGAGCGTGTATCCGTGGGTAAACGTCACGAAGACGTCAACAGGATTCGCCCGCGGCCATCATCACATTGTACCACAACTCTCTCGTCTCCACAGATTTGGTCATGTTCCCATTCACTTTCACTTGGAGAATCACACGACTGGTACTGATCATCACAACGACCACAACTCCAAGAGCAATCAGCAACAACCGTCCGATCCACGCGCGCGCGGCCTACCACCTGATTAAACTCCAATAGATCCGCTCCAGCGACACGTCCTCGATTCGTGACGGTGTACACGACGGAGACCAAGCGTCGTGTATTGCACGACGCGCAGAAACGTCAACGCCACGCTGGAAGGGTTCCTACTCGTGTTTAAGTCAATCAAGTTGACCGTGAGATCTGCCGAGATCACCATCAGCGTTCCTTCGTCGCCTTCAAATCGAACCGCTTCCCGACGCCCCAAGGCCCTGTCCACCACGTACCACCACTCAAACACGTTCTAGGGGTCTCCTGGCACCGATGACATCACTGGCAGATGCAGCAACTCGACGTGACTGGTGTTGGTTCTGTTGACGGCAAACTGGATCAACTCGGGGTTTAATTGCACCAAGGCCTGACGATCGAGGTCGGCAAGAGATCGGATCATGGCCTGGTCTTGCTCGGAAAGATTTGCGTTCACAGATGGAGAAAGACGTGGCCATACAACACGATGCAGGTGTTTGTTGTCAAGGATGGGATGATATCCTCTCTAAGGTGGCGTCTCACGGGTTCTTCTAGACGACAATGGACATCACCCGCGCTCCAGACGGGACGTATGCGTCACCTCGGACAAGACTGAGGCACACATCCCTGAGTAGTCAAACATTGCTTGCGCCAAAGCCTCTCATTCACTCTCGCCGCAGAGTGGATTGCCACCAGTATGCCCAAACGAATTGCTTGGATTTGTTGTCGTGGGGTCAGCAGACAGCTGGAGTCGCCGAGATCAGTTTCTGTTGCGGAATCTGCTTGAACAACGTCTGAACTGGCAGATGCTCCAACAGCACCTGGTTGACAATTTGTTAAGTGTTTATGAGATGATCCACAAGCGAATCCCAGCTTGATGTGAAGAGCTTGATCGCTCGGTGTCAAGGGCCAAGCAAGCGTCCGTCCGCTATGACATCGAGAAGTTGACGCTTTCATGAAACCTGAAGGGAACGCCCAACCAGACTCATGCCTGAGATCGAGGTCGTCGCGTTGCCGATCGCCCAAAAATCGTTGGCCGGTGTCCAGAGCATCTTCATTGTCGTTCGTCGCCCTGGGTTCGCCGGCGGCTGCGACTTGTTCGTGAAGTTCACCTGCATCCACAGCGCACCGACCCAATCCATTTGCGCCGTCGCACTGAGAATCATCAAGTTTCTCCAATGCATCGTGAAGTGGGTGTTTCCTTTGGACCATCAGTGTGCTGTTACCTCATGAACGCTCAGTTTGCTGTTGCTCGACCAGGTTTTCTCCACCGAAGACAAAAACGCTCGGCCATCCGACGATTCCCGGAGAGGTTGTTCAATGCCGTTGGTATACTCGATCTACCACGATTGCAGAAACGCCACCGAGTCCAAGTTGCGCGGATATGTGACCAAGTACACCAAGCCGTTGGTGGTTTTGTTGGCGAGACAGCGTTGCTCGCGTTTGGCGGTGTGCGCAAGCGAAAACCTGCGATCCCAGTCGACCCAACACAACTGAGTTTGTTGGAACAGCGGGTGACGAGCACTCTCTGGGCGTCGAAGCGTCGCAATCGCGTGCTCAGATGTGTTGAGGAGTTGATACAGCAAATCACGAGCATACGTGGAGGAGAACATGATCTGAGGCTGGCGAACAAAGTGGCGCCAACGGTTGCGTACTCGGGATTGGTGAGTTCGATCGTTTGTTGCTGACCGTGGGGCAGCAGCGTGTGGACGATCTTGGCCATGTAGAGGCCTCCCGATGTGAGTTGCACGACAAAACTGGACGCTAGAGCAGTATCAAAGTTGACAGACCAGGAAATGTGGAGAGTCTGCTGTGGTGGTGGTGAGGGTCCTGGGCCACATTTACTGGAGACTTGCACGACCGTTCAACTCTCAACTTGAGAGTCGAACAGGTTTCGAGTCGCAATCCGCGAGGTTCTTCGCCCATCAACCTCGAGGCGTTTCTTGCAGAATTTATCGCGTCGTGTTCGTTTTGAATGGGCTTCATCTGACAATCGTTGAACTGGTTCGTCGGTTTCACGACAGCAATCACTTGGATGTGTTCGGCTCACCAACCAAGTTGTTTGTCTTCATGACCCCTGAACGACTGAAGTAATGAGACACAAGCGACCGATAAGGTGCAGATTTGAATAAAGAATTGGATCACATGCATTCACCCACCCACGCACACACACGCATACACACACACACACGGAGAGAGACATGCAAATACAAACGTGTAGATACAGATACACCATGCACCGTGCAATCATACACATAAACATCCTATTGCCTAAGCCTAGGTTCACTACTTCCAAAGCATGGCCACCCGACTGGAGCTTGATCGATCATACTGTCCTTACCGCGGTGACTTGCCCGTGCGCTTGATACTGATGTTTTTGGCGACTTGTTTGCGCTCGTGGGCTTCGACCGACAGCCGCAGTTTCGGCGCGGCGTAGCGACTCAGACTCACATAGTTGCCACAAGTGTCGCGTGCCACACAGTCGGGTGGTGCCCCCAAGAACTCGGTCAGAATGCCGCTCTGGCGCACTCCTTCGTGGTTTTGCGCCGCCAAAATCATGGCATCGAAATACTTGGCACGTTTTCTCAGAAACGTGGTGCTGTTGGCCATCATAAACGACCACAAACCGCCATGATCAGGCAACGGAGGCAGTCGCTGACTGCACTCCATGTTGGAAATGGTCGAGCGGATCGACGACGCTCTTGAACTGGTCTGCTCCAGCTCGTTGCCATGCCATGAACTCATGGCCAACAGTTCAGTCAGCTCCGAGTGGTCGCATTTGCCAGCCATGATCTTGGCCAGTTTCCGATGCAGCGCCTTAAATTCCGAGTAGCGACGTCGCACTTTGTACGCAGAGAGCGGTCCAAACGGTACACTTTCGACCAGAATCTCATAGTACACCACGCCGTCGCGGCCTCTCGTGAAGCCGGTGACCGAAGCGATTCGATAATCCAGGAAATTGTCTTCGGACTCGCCGTCGAGGTCCTCCTCCTCTTCGTCTACTTCTTCTTCTTCTTCCATCAAGTGCACGCCATGGGCATGGCCTGCGACTTCCTCGTCGTTGTCGGAGGCAACCGTTTCTGTCTGAGAAGTCGGCGGTTTGCCTTCTATCAGAGTCTCTGGATCATCATCGTCAATGGAGAGACCTATGAACTGGGTATCAATGGTTGCTTCAGCTGGTTCTCCCTCCAGCTGCGAAGTATTGAGCAGCAACTGAACGCTTTCGTTGGCAGCTTCCAAGAAGCTCAAGTTGTCGTCTTCGGAGAGACCCGAACTCCGCGTGGAACACGACGTCGTGAAGGAAGAATTGCCTCGGCGTTTGCGACTCGACATGCTGATAAAGGACTGACTAAGCGGCCCCCTTCCGCGACCGCTTCCTATGGAAGAAGTCGACGATGGGGCCGTGGACGTCGTGGATGAAGAGGAGTTTGGCGGTTGACTGGAGCTACACATTGGTAATTGAGAGTACCCGAGCTCTTGTTGCAACAGACTGAGCTGGTACTCGGCCGACAGCGCCCGGCGATTGCGGTTGCAGACCTGGTCAATGTCACTCTCTTTCAGACGATGGTACGGTCGACGCTTGTACGAACTAGGCGAAGCCGAAGAACCAGAAGACGTTGTGGAGCAAGTAGAGGTAGAGGACGCTGGTGGGCCGCCAGTTTTGGTGAGAAACGACGACGACATGGTACATGCCGAAGACGCGCGGCGTTGCAGTTTGGACGACGCCGCGCAGGAAGTTTTGGAATTCGACGACGAAGAAGAAGTCGACGAAGAAGTCGATGAAGACGCAAACGCGCCGGCTTCGATGAACGACCGGGACTGGCGACTTTTCACGCTGCCGGCATGCAGATCATCGGCAGGGAGCATTTTCTCATGACTCGCTTGTTCGGCGCAGAGTTGTCTAGGCTGCATCCTCTTAAATGCCACTGCTACTACTACTGTCACTCACTCTCTCGTGACCACCTCTCTGCAGCTCAGATTCAATGGCATATTGTGCAAAGCCAAGCGACCGACGGGCCCATCCACCCACTTCTTCATATAAATTAGCCAGCGCACCATAGAGCTGTCCACAAAGCTGAGTCTGCAAGCTGAAATATTGAGCGGCTTCTTCAAAAGCAGCTGGCGATCCTTTTGGTGTGTCTTTTGGAGGAGGAGGAGGATTGGCTTGTTCTCGAGCCCAGTCAGAGTGTGCGAGTGGGAGAGCGCGCGAGAGAGAGAGCTAGAACAAGAACAAACACTTACAAGAGAGGAGATGGAAGACACCACCCACCCACCACATCCACCGTCTGGTCCACAATTCTTTCTTGAAAGCAGAGGATCAACCGCCCTCCAGCTGGTGCAGTGCCGTAGCGCATCTGCTTGGGGGCTCCTTGAAACCTCCCCATCCAGCAGGCAGATTAAAACACGTCACCTGCTGGATCTTGAACCGTCACCACCCCCATAAACAACAGGGCAATACTGAAACCAAATGAAACAGATGTGGGACCAGGCGTTGTTGATGCAGCCAAGAAACAGTTTTAAACAGAGTGGAAGCAGATGGCCCAACTCCACCCACCAAGTCTTGGATTTTGTATAGACTGTGACCGAATCAGTGAGTGCCAGCAAAAACTGTACAAGTACTGTATGGGTCGATACAGAAAAGGCAACTGCAACTTGGCAGGCTGCCACAAAGGATCGCGATCTTGTCGGAGCCAACAAAACATTTGACGACGTTCTTCAACACAAACAAAACGATCTTTCCAAAGCCCACGCTACGCCATGTCACTCGATCCATCTCTATTTGTTCTACTCTTTAGGTTGCACAGACCATCAGACCCGATCAAACACTTGGTTGTGCGTGCCCCAGTGTTCTCTCGCGGGTTTTGACTCTTGCAAACGCTTGTTCTTCGTCTTGACCGCGACAAAGGCCACGATCCCGGCCACTCCGACCGCCACGAGACCCATAAAGACCCAAAACACAGGGCTCTGGGTCGTTCCAGTCGACGTCTTGGTGGTTGCCTCGTGCTTGGCAGCATCGTCATCTTGCTCTTGACTTGGCGGTGCGGTCGACTCATGGTTCGCACTGGCATCGCTTTTTGGTGCGGGTCCTGGTTGGTAGCGAAGCGTCGACGTCGACGATGGGATTAGCGTCGGCAACTCGTTTGTCGCAGGATCAGTAGCTGAATTGGCATGCGCTTCAGCTGTGCTGCCGCTGGTCGTGGACTCGTTCTTGTTTGCTTGCTTTTTCTCCGGAACGGACGAGATTGAAGATCGAAGGAAAGTCAGCGGCTGTTGATTCTGAGATGCTGCTGGCTGGTCAAACGCCTTTGACGTGTCAGAAAAGATTACGGGAGAAAACACTTCAGCCAGTGGCTCGGTTGGATCTTCTGTTGAAGGAATCTCGGTTGGTTGCTGGTCCGGAGCTTCGGTAGGGGCCCCGGTTGGAGGGGACTGGGTGCCAATTGGGGCGTCTGTGGAAGGAAGCTGAGTGGAAATAGGAGCTCCTGTCGGTGGAAGTTGGGTGGCAACAGGGACTTCCGTTGGTGGAAGTTGGGTGGCAATTGGGGCTTCTGTTGGAGGAAGCTGAGTGACTGGTGTTTCTGTCGGAGGAATTGATGTGGTTGGCGCCGTCTTTTCTGGCTTTGTGGTTGGAGTTGGACCTTCTGTTGGTGGTATTGGGGTGGTTGGAGCTGGTGAACTTGTTGGTGCCTCGGAGGTTGGTTGGGTTACTAGCGGAGTGGTGGATTCCTCAGAAGCTGGCTGAGTTGTTGGAGGAGAGGTTGGTACTTCAGTAGCCAAATGAGTGAACGGTGGAGCTGTGGTCGGCGCCGCTGTGGGCTTACCCGGAGTTTCTGTGGGTGAAGGTGTCTTTGGAGAACCAGTGCGAATGGTTCCATCAATCTCAGGCATGTTGAGTCCTTTGACAAAGTACCCATTGTTCCAAAGACTGGCCAAACCAGCACTAAAGAACTGACCAGCCGCAGGACCTGCCATGGCTTCCGTTGTGCGGTCACCACCGGTGCAAGTGCCATCGCTCTCTCCTGGCGGCTTGATCCAAATCAAATAGTCGATGTTGGAGAATCCCGTGTCAGAAGTCGGCGGCTTGCCAATGCCACCACTTTTGGCGTTGCACCATTCCTTGGACGCTGGCGCGCCGTTGTAGTTGCGAGACGAGTCAATGATACAGTGCATTGCATTGTTGCCCATGGCGTTCTGGAAGTTACTGCACAGCTTTGACAGTTCGTCGTTGGAGCGGTAGTTGCTGGTGTTCAACGTGATGCCTTTGATGCGACCGGCTTGACTCAGCGTCTGCACCACCTTGGCAAGTGCACCGGCAGTTTCGGGGGACGTCAGCGTCCAATAACCCACGTCCAGGTAGATCTCAGCGTTGGGGTTGGCCGAGAGAATGCCGATGGCCTTGGCGATGTTCTCCTTGTAGCCAGCTTGCTGGCCACAGCCGCCTTCTTTGGCTGTCAGACCAATGGCATCGGGTTCCAACACATACAGAATCTTGCGTTGACCGATGATATCGGCCAGGGTCTGAATGAACTTTTCATAGTCCTGCGGGGTCTTGTTGGAGCCATCGTTGGAGTAATTGGCTTCGCAGTCCTTGTTGGGCAGACCGTAGACCACGAGAGTCATGGTTGTGGCTTCACCACAGGTCGCGACGAGCTCTTTGGCGATTTGGGTGTAGTCTCCATTCACTTTGTTGTCGGAATACCATGCCGCAATCGCGTACTTCTGTAATTCATTGATGGCAAATGCTGCCTCTGGAGATTGTTGAGCAGCAGTATCGTAGGATTTTGGATTGATGGAGCAGAGCTCTTGAGCCCAAGCGACGGCACCGAGAAAGACAAAAGCAATCACAGCAGTCCGCAGACACCGGACCTGGTCTTTCATTTGATTATCTCAATTGGTTGACGTTTGATGCAGCAAGCAAGGTGCAAAATGACCGACAAACTGCAGGGGGCCATGATGGGCAGAACCACAGAGAGCGAGTCAAAGTCGAGGACGCGATAGTAGTAGTAGTAGTTGTTGCAGTAGAGAAGAAGAAGACAAGAAGAACCAGCGGAAGCAATTGAACGCACAGCAGAGGACAGCAATCCATGGTGGTTGGCGATTGGAGTCAGACCAAATGAGACGCAGCAAAGGTTGCAAAGGGGATGGGCTCTCTGAACAGATCTGTCCAAGCTTATGAGGGCAACTCTGCATGAGAATGCCAAAACCAGGTCTTCTTCAGTATCCAACGACTTGAAGATATCGTCGGCCTTACGCACCTGACTCTGTGCGCTTGCCATTCGATTCCACCGAGTTCTGGGCAAATGCCAAGAGCCAGAAAGCCACCAAACGGTGCCTTGCTTGGTGCCAGTCGGCAGTTACAACAACCTTTCGAGCCAGAAAAGCACCGAAGTGCTCAGATTGATACTTGGGCTCTTTTGTTTCTCTGTGCGCGAGTGGAAGCGCCGCGGAACCGAATGTCTTGTGCAGCCAAACCGGCACTCGACGGATTTGCTGGCTTCTCATCAATGGTCATAAGTGTGACAGACCCATCTCTCAACCGCTGCGAGCGTCGTGGCTGTCGCTGTAAGAGAGAGAGCGAGTGCTGGGTGGAGAGGAGAGTATGGAGTTTGTAAGTTTGCTGGAACCAGTGTGAGCTCCTGGTAGTATCGATCTGATATGCGATCGCACAATGGGTTCTGGCATCATCTTCCTTTGGTGCTCAAAGCGACGCCGAGTTAGTAGTGCTGTTTATCTCGTGCTTTGTCAGTGTTTGTCGCTTCCATCTTCAGCCTGATGGTCCCGGAAGAGGTCCGGTTGAGGTGGCAAACCGAGTCCCACACGTGGTGTCATGTGTGATGCTGTGCGTCATGAGCAATGAATGGGAGGCGTCGAGGTGTCCACGACCCAAGTGCCAGTCAAAGTCGGTCGGTTGGATCCTTCTTCGTGGTTTGAGGATTTGGTCAGGACGGGTACAACAACTGCGTTCATGAAGCCAACGGATGCCCTCTTCGTCCGAATTCTGGACTGGAGACTAGCCCGATGGCAGACCCACTGCCCACCCCGGGTGCAATTGATGGGCGCTTCCTCGGCTTTCGATCTGCTCACTCGCCATTTTTCATCCTCCATCGCATTTGCGCGCTCAGGCCCGGACTCTCCAAGATGCTCTCCAGCAAGCTCAGTCTCGTAACGTTTGCCACCGCCGTGATGACTTCTTCAACGTCGGCCGCCCATCTAAAAGTGCACATGCACCAAAACGAACCCCATGATAACCAGTTGCATCACAAAGCATTCGAGACGTTTGATCCAAAAGACTTTGTCGACGATGGCGGACTGGACTATCTCACTGCGAATTATGCCGAGATCTATGCCGTCTGCAGCTTCCGCCACAACGGATTCTTGTGGGTGCGCGACGAATACTCCAATGCGTTCTTTGACCAAGACGGGAACGTGCTGGTGAGATTCTGCACGCAAAACGCTGGCATTCCCTTCAGTGCCGTCACGGATCTGGCCAAGAACCCCGACGATTGGACCTCGGTCGAAATCGATGAGCAACCCATGTGCCATGTGTTCAAGGATGTCAAGCAAGACGCGGAATGGTTGATCCAGAATTACCGTTGCAAGTAGAGGGCAAAGGATAACCAACCACTCGTCAAGCATCAAGCCTTCTCTTCCTTTCATGCCACGCTCAATGAGTTTGAGGAAGAATGCATATGCATTGAGTGATCTCATATCCGATTGATAGTATCCAAGAGCTCAAGCTCCTTCCAACAAACACACAAACTCTCTATACACAGCACGCAAAAAGACACCAAGCGCTTTCTTTCTTTCTCTCTCTCTCTCTTACAGCGACACAAAGGACGCTCGCTGCAGCATCGGCGGCGACACCGAGTCAAAGCATCGACTGCACTCGGACGGAGACTTCATCTGCGCGATGGCGCGCTGTTTCTGTTTGATCTTGACAAACACTACACCCACGACAATCACCACCAAGGTGGCCACACCTACCAAGAGCAGCACATACCCAACCGCAATCTTGCCTTTGGAAGAAGTCTTGGTGTTGGCTTCTTGGCGGTTCGACTGCTCTGGTGGCTGTGACGAAGTAGTGGGAGTTGGGGCCTCCATTGTAGGCTCTACCGGGGCTGGAACAACGGGTTCCGTAGCATTGGTGGCTGGTGGAGTGGTTGGAGGTTCCGTTGTCGGCGCTTCAGTCGTTGGGGGTGGGGTAGTTGGAGGTGCCGTCGTGGTGGGTGGAGGTGTCGGTGGCGCCGTCGTTGTCGGTGGAGGTGTTGGCGGGGAACTCGTGGTGGGCGGAGGAGTAGGAGGAGCCGTCGTTGTCGGTGGAGGTGTTGGTGGAGAAGTTGTGGTTGGCGGAGGTGTCGGTGGAGCGGTGGTCGTTGGTGGTGGCGTTGGAGGTGCAGTTGTTGGAGGAGCCGTCGTGGGCACATCTCGGATGGTGCCATCAATCTTCGGCATGTTCAGTTCCTTGACAAAGTACCCATTGTTCCACAGACTCGTCATGCCCTCGCTGAAGAACTTGCCAGCCGGAGGACCTCGCATCGCGTCACTGGTGCGGTCACCACCGTCGCAAGTGCCATCGCTCTCTCCTGGCGGCTTGATCCAGATCAAGTAGTCAATGTTCCACATGCCAGTGTTGGACGTGGGTGGTTTGCCAATGCCTCCACTTCTGGAGTTGCACCATTCGTTGGAAGCCGGCGCGCCATTGTAATTGCGAGACGAGTCAATGATGCAGTGCATCGTCGTGGTTCCCATGGCGTTCTGGAAGTTACTGCACAGCTTTGACAGTTCGTCATTGGAGCGGTAGTTGCTGGTGTTGAGGGTGATGCCTTTAACACGACCAGATTGACTCAGCGTCTGCACCACCTTGGCTTGCGCAGCAGCTGTTTCGGGGGACGTCAAGGTCCAGTAGCCTACGTCCAGGTAGATCTCAGCGTTGGGGTTGGCCGAGAGAATGCCGATGGCCTTGGCGATGTTCTCCTTGTAACGAGATTGCTGCGCGCAACCACCGTCTTTGGCCGCCAGTCCAACGGCATCGGGTTCGAGCACATACAGAATCTTGCGTTGACCGACGATATCGGCCAGGGTCTGAATGAATCCGGCATAGTCCTCTGGACTCTTGTTGCTTCCGCCGTTCGAGTAGCTGGCTTCGCAGTCCTTGTTGGGCAGTCCATAAACCACGAGGTTCATGACGGAGCTGGTTGGGCACGTGTTGACCAGCTCTTTGGCGACGTCCGCGTAGTTTCCATAATTGTCCGAGTACCAGGACGCCACGGGGTATTTCTTGATCTCGTTGACCGCAAACGCTGTCTCCGGGTGTTGCTGCATGCCATTGTCGTATTCTTTGGACGGCAACGAGCACAAGTCACTGGCGTGGGCCAGCGTGGCAAGCGCAGAGGCCACCATTGCCGTCACAGCCCACCGCGTACCAGATCGAGTCATGTTGGCGTTCGACGAGTGGTTGACAAGGGCGAAAGTTCAGGAATGGTGTTGACAGTGAGCGAGTGAGCGAGAGCGAGCGGGTGGCGTGGACTGTGTGCCGATGGTTGCTGACCCCCCACCGCTCCAGGCTCGGGAGATTTCTGGGTCTGGAAGAACCAGGCACAGAACCGAACGCCAGCGCCACATGCACCGCAGAGACAGGCAGAAGTGAGGCCCCATGCCCCCAACCAAAGCAAGCCGCCGCACACACAATCGGCAATCGGCCCGATCGGCCCGTCCGTGAAGAAATGACTTGGTCAATGTATGCACTTGATCTGGTTTGGGCTCGGATGGATGCAGACCGTCGGCTTTTTGCACGGCCATCGGCGGCAGTCTCCCACCGCCCAAAGACGGGACCGCACCGAAAAGAAACACACGCCACCTGATAAAATGCAGGAGATCGGGGGGAAAAGCCCTCTTTTGCTCTCACTCCACGCCAAGAAACTGGTTGTCCGCGAGGTTCGGTGGGGGAGGCCGCCCCCACCGATCCACGCCAACGGCCTTCTGCTTGAAGCCAACCACAAGCTACAGAACAACCACCGGTCTCTGCGCACGTCAGAAGCACCAGATGGTCGGGTGTTGGTGAAGACAGCAATAAAAATGTACAGAAATGAACCAAAGCGACTCACCAGATGGTTGTGGACGTGACATGAGATGACATGACTTGACTTGAAGCTCCTGTTCGCCATGGACTGAATGCAGGGTATGGGAGCAAAGCACGGAAGTGGCGGTGGCTTGGGGCCGATCGCAAAGATGGAGGGCTGTGCCCTTCAGATCGATGGTCCTCGTCCATCCATCCATCTGCACGCAACACCTTCTCTGCGACTTTTCGGATGAAGGACCAGACGGAGGTCGATCCAAGCTGGTCCAAGGTCACCTGGTGGCATGCAAACTCATCGACTCCGGGCTGTCCACCTCTTGGGCTTCTCACTGCGATGTAGGACCAGCACTGGACCAGTCAGTCTCTGCTTGAAAGTGACTGGATGGCCGAGCGAATGCCATTGAAAGTGACACGATGCCAACCCATAGCGGAGGGTATTTGCCATTGCGGGACCTTGCAGTGCTTCAGTGCTTGGGGCGTCACTCTGCCAGTCTTCGAACAGTCGATGGAGCAGGCTGCCTGCTCATGCAACTGGTGCGATCTTCCACGACCGTTTTCGACCTCATCAGTTCGCCCAGATTGGGTGCAAAAGGACCCCATGCGAACATACACTTCTCCATCATCATCATCATCATGACTTGATGCATGGATGGACGAACTCGCGTGGCTATCGTTGCAGCAAGACTCGGGGCCCCACCGTGCCAAGTGAATTCTCCACAGGATGAGTACTACCCAAAGAGTGCCCTCTGTTGGTCTGTTAATTCAGTCTTTCGTTGAAAACTCCTGTTAATTCGATGTCAAATGCGCTGCTTGTAAACAAGAAGACACTGCAGCCACTCGGCACGGTTGTCGTGGCACCAGCACGTTGGGTCCGCGCCAACGTGGGCGAATGCCCCTGTCTGATCATGTTCACTGTGAAATACCATGACCTCTTACATAGAAACCTCCAAACAGCCATTCTCAAGTGCAATTGACTCGTATAAATCTATTCTCCTCCAACATTGATCCAAGGCTTTGGTGATGCCTATAGATCCCAATGCATGGAAGAATTCCATCACTTTCTTCTTCCTGGACGTCCAAGAGCTGAGCGGGCAGCCCACTCGTATGCTCCACGTCGTCGTCGTCGTCGTCGTTGTCATCGTTGTCATCGTTGTCATCGTCGTAGTATGAGCACCAGCACGGCCAGCACTTCCTCCCGATGCGGTTCGCGCACCTTGTTCAGCAATCTCGTCGTCGGCCGCGTCAACCTCCTCGGTGATCCCTGCAGCATCCAGCTGACCGTCGGCCCCGATCCCGACCACTGGTACACCGGCAACGGCATCCACGCACCCAACCTCAACATCACCAACGTGGAGCTCTTCAATCTCTCGGACGACGTCAGTTGGATGTGAGTTTGGTCGATGTGCTTGCTTGCCATGTCGTGAGGCACCGTGTTGACGGGTGTTGACATCGACAACGATTGGGCTTTCCGTGTTGGATGGGACGTGGAATAGTCGCCTCGATTACAACCAGATCACGACATTTCCGGTCGTGAACGCAAACCATTTGGCCGCATTGTGAGTCGTTGTACTTTGAACCAGACACGTTTGATGAGCGGGTGTGAGCGGTCACTTCAAGAAGACGGGACTCATGAGGCCACGTCATGTCATGTCATGTCATGTCTGTCCTCGTGGATAGCGGGATCGTCAACAACAGGATTGACCACTTGATCAACGTGACGCTTCCAGAATCGCTGGCTGTGCTGTAAGTGCGCACTTATGCTCCATTCCATGTTGATGGCACGCGTCCAACACTCGTGCTGACTTCCCAAACAACGATGTTTCCGGCGCCAGATGCCTGCAGAACAATCCACTCGTCCGCGTATATGGCGTCCATTTCCCTGCCAACCTGCAGGACCTGTAAGGTGTTCGCCATTCATTGAAGCTCGTGCTGGGATTGCGGTGCGATTCGATTAATATGTTGTGATCGCCTCTGCGTTTGCGCAGTCATATGAATACGACCATCCAAGTGTTTGAAATCGCCGAGCGCGACATTGCAACGTTTGACGGGTTTGACGGCGATTTCAATCCCTACGTCACGCAGACAAGTTGTCAGAATCCCAAAGCCAAACTGCAGGCCATCAAAGGCAAAAACCTCTGCGTGCTACCAGGTAATTAGAACCCCGACTCTGTCGCGATCGCTACCGAGTTCTCTCCATAGGCAAGTGACGAATTGTATCCTTCTTGGGGCAGACAAGGAATGGGATGCCTTGTATGGCAGACCAGTTGCTTGGCAGGAGAACAGCACAAGTCCCTCCAAGCCTTTGGACGGCAAAGCTTCGGCAGCTTCATCAAATAATCGGTCAAGCGTGACCGTGTGGATCGCGATCGGTGCTGCTGCGGCTGTCGTCGTGGTCGTCGCGGCGTTCATCTTGATGAGGAAACGTCGCGAACCGAAGGATCCTGATCGAACGACCGGGTATTCAAAGACAAATTCTTCTTCCAACAACCCAAGCGACGACACTGCCAATCTGTGGAACGATCCCATTTTCGCCGCTTCCAGAATCTCGCTCGACCTCATCCAAGAAGAACAGCGAATCGGCCAGGGCGCCTTTGGAGAAGTGTACAAAGGAACCTGCAACGGACGCATTGTCGCCATCAAGAAGCTCAAAGAAAACTTTCGCAAAGACCACAAGCACTTGCTCCGTTTCATGAACGAAGTCAAGTTAATGGCGTCGATGGAGCACCCCAACCTTGTGGAATTCATTGGCATCGCCGGGGAAACGTTGACCAAACTGTGTGTGGTGTTGGAGTTCATGGATCGTGGCGATCTGGCATCACTGATCAAAAGCTACAAACAAATTGGAAGACCAACGGGTTTCAACCGCGAGCGGCTTCTCATTGCTTTCCACATTGCCAACGGACTGACGTATCTTCACTCGCTGGATCCACCGATTCTGCATCGGGACTTGAAGTCGCACAACGTGTTGCTGAATGAGCAAATGGAAGCCAAACTGACGGATTTCGGCATCTCGCGCGAGTGCATTGAGCAGACGATGACGGCAGGCATTGGCACAAGTCGATGGATGGCGCCCGAAGTGATGCAGAGTGGTCACTACAATGAAAAAGCCGACATTTTCTCGTTTGGGGTTGTGCTGTCCGAGCTCGATACGCTGGAGACGCCGTATGCTCGCTTTTCCGTGGATGGAAGTGGTCGCAAGATGCCGGAGACGGCTTTGCTGCAAAAAGTGGCCATGGGCCAATTGACGGTTCACTTTACCGAGCAGAAAATGGAAGAAATGGTCGCCTTGGCACGTCAGTGCATCGCGTTGGATCCGGAAGAGCGTCCAACGGCCGCCGAGATCTCGTACAAACTACAGCAACTGCTCAAGACATGCGTCGACGAGTAGTGAGTTCCAAGTGGTCGATTGATTGTCAGTGGTTGGTTGTTGATAAGTGCATGCATGGGCTACATTAACTCGATACGACCTCACTTGAACCGTGCTTCAGTCCTGTTCAAGACCATGCAACTACTACTACTACTACTACTACAACTACTTTCTACTACTTAC
The DNA here is from genome assembly GCA_027475765.1 of Paralagenidium karlingii. Classification (NCBI taxonomy): domain Eukaryota; phylum Oomycota; class Peronosporomycetes; genus Paralagenidium; species Paralagenidium karlingii. The sequence goes on along the minus strand of JAMFLO010000136.1, from coordinate 6,754 downwards.
TACTACTAATCGGCGGCGTCAACGACGACGTTGTGCCACTTCTTTCAGATCAACAGGTCATGCAAACGGCGAGAGAATGGCAGAGCCAAGACATGGATGGAGAAAATGGGCCGCTTCACAGAAGAGACGACAGCCCAACGGGTTTTCTTTGAAAGGATACAGCTGCGCTGATGACGTTGATCAGCTGGTTGGACAACAAAACTCCAAACGATCTAAGACAACACAACCAAACAACATGCTCTACATGGAAAAATACGACGTGCGCTCGAGCATCGGCGGCGTCGCCGAGTCGAAGCATCGACTGCCCCGCTCCGACGGACTCTTCATCTGCGCGATGGCGCGTTGCTTGCGCTTGATCCTGACCACTACCAACACCACGACAAACACCACGGCGGAGGCCACGCCGACCAAAAGGAGCACATAGCCAACAGCCATTTTGCCATTGGAGGAACTCTTGGTGTTGGCTTCTTGTTGATTTGGCTGTGGAACAGAAGCAGGAGCCGGCGACTCGGAGACCTGTTTCGCAGGTGTGGAATCGATTGGCTCCGATGCGTTGGTGGCCGAAGCGCTGGTCGGAGCTTCTGTTGGTGGCTCAGTTGTTGGAGGTTCTGTTGTAGGTGGTTCGATTGTCGGTGGCTCGCTTGTCGGTGGTTCGGTTGTTGGAGGTGCAGTAGTAGTTGGCGGTGGTGTTGGTGGGGAAGTAGTGGTTGGTGGAGGTGTTGGTGGGGAAGTAGTGGTTGGTGGAGGTGTCGGTGGGGTAGTCGTGGTTGGTGGAGGTGTCGGTGGGGTAGTCGTGGTTGGTGGAGGTGTCGGTGGGGTAGTCGTGGTTGGTGGAGGTGTCGGTGGGGAAGTCGTGGTTGGTGGAGGTGTCGGTGGGGAAGTCGTGGTTGGTGGAGGTGTCGGTGGGGCAGTCGTGGCCGGTGGTGGTGTCGGTGGGGAGGTAGTAGTTGGTGGCGGAGTTGGAGCAGCTGTGGTAGGGGGTGGTGCAGTAGTTGGAGGAGCTGTCGTGGGCACATCTCGGATGGTGCCATCAATCTTCGGCATGTTCAGTTCCTTGACAAAGTACCCATTATTCCAAAGACTCGCCAACCCTTCAGCGAAAAAGTACCCCGCCGGAGGACCTCGCATCGCGTCACTGGTGCGGTCACCACCGTCGCAAGTGCCATCGCTCTCTCCTGGCGGCTTGATCCAAATCAAATAGTCGATGTTGGAGAATCCCGTGTCAGAAGTCGGCGGCTTGCCAATGCCACCACTTTTGGCGTTGCACCATTCCTTGGACGCTGGCGCGCCGTTGTAGTTGCGAGACGAGTCAATGATACAGTGCATTGCATTGTTGCCCATGGCGTTCTGGAAGTTACTGCACAGCTTTGACAGTTCGTCGTTGGAGCGGTAGTTGCTGGTGTTCAACGTGATGCCTTTGATGCGACCGGCTTGACTCAGCGTCTGCACCACCTTGGCAAGTGCACCGGCAGTTTCGGGGGACGTCAGCGTCCAATAACCCACGTCCAGGTAGATCTCAGCGTTGGGGTTGGCCGAGAGAATGCCGATGGCCTTGGCGATGTTCTCCTTGTAGCCAGCTTGCTGGCCACAGCCGCCTTCTTTGGCTGTCAGACCAATGGCATCGGGTTCCAACACATACAGAATCTTGCGTTGACCGATGATATCGGCCAGGGTCTGAATGAACTTTTCATAGTCCTGCGGGGTCTTGTTGGAGCCATCGTTGGAGTAATTGGCTTCGCAGTCCTTGTTGGGCAGACCGTAGACCACCACGTTCATGACGGAGCTGGCAGGGCAGGTGTTGACGAGTCGCGTGGCCAATTCAACATAGTCTCCGTTGATTTTGTTGTCGGAATACCAGGCGGCGATGGCATATTTCTGAAGTTCGTGGACTGCAAACGCGGTCTCCGGGTGTTGCTGCATGCCTGGCTCGTATTCTTTGGGCGGCAGCGAGCAGAGATCACTGGCCACGATGACACTCGACGACCACTGAGCCAGCGCTAGCAGTAACACGAGCGCCGTGTGGTTGGTCCTCGCGCTTGGCATCGTGTCGGGTTTCTTCTTTGGACGATCGGAGGGGAGGGGCCTTGATGGCGTCGGATACTCGGAATCTCAAAAGTTCAAGAATGAGCATTGGATGGCCGTTTTGGCTCGCACATGTGGGGTGGCATGGCATGGCATGGCATAGCGTGGCGTGCAGTGCTGACCCCACGTGCATCGCAGGGCCACTCGGTTGGCAGCATGGTGGATGCAATTGCTGCGAGACGGCGTTCGAACCAGACCGTCGGCCTCACGCATCATCCAATCCGCTTGCGAAGCTCGTGCTGCATATTCGCTCCAGCTCTCTCCAATGGCCCGTCACTGCCACGTGGACTGGCGTTCACTATGGCCTGCGCAAAACCCACCTGTCGTGTGTTTTTTCTCGCCGCCGTCAGCGCTGCGCACCTAAAGCTGTCAGAGAAAGGACCTTTCGGACGCAGTGGTGGAGGCCTGGGACCGGGGGCGTAGTACTAAAGTACTAGAAGGTAGTTGGTCCACAACCAATGGCGAATGGCGCTCCGGTGATAACTCAACTGGTTCTCTGACGTGCGAATCTGAAGATCTGACTTGAAGCCAGACAGGATACCACACCCAGGGCACACAATCCCGCACGTCATCGCACCGCACCGCACCGCACCAGCTGGTTTGGTGACGTCTGACCACCACGATGAAGTGTATGCAAGACACGTGACATGACAAGGCACGATCCCAAGTCTACTGAAACGAACTGTAAGTACACTGCGGGTGAATCGTCGAGGATTGCTTCATCAACACATCCATCCATCCATCCATGATGAAGCGTCTGGCGATGATCGGTTGGCGTTGTCAGCGTTGACGCCTCTGTGCCAACAAGTGCGGGTCATCCATCATCATCCATGTTTGAGGGGGATAAAATGGTCCGGTCCGGTTTTGACATGAATGGATAAATGGATGCCAGCTGGTTGTCGCAGGTCCGTTATGTCGGTTCGACAGTTGGTGTTGGATGTGTCCTGCCAAACAGACCGCACCTGCAGCGGTTGGTTTGAAGCCATTGCACTTGACAAAGCCTGTCATGGGATTGATGATGGGGAAGGTGGAAGTGCATGGTCTCGTTCACAGCGTGGACGATTTGTACGCTGCATGCCACCATCAATTAATGCGCCAGAGCGCCGACATGTTGATCGTTGCATTACTTCGCGCACGCGTTTGGATCTAATGGTGACCGAGTCCTCGCGCGTGTAACATCCACCCAATCACCCATTTGAATGGGTTGCCAGCGCTGATCGAAAGAAACCACGGCACAAGGTGGAAAACTGGTGGCGTCGATTCATTCACTCGAACAAACGCGCAAGTAATGGTCGGAGTTTGCGTTCAGTTCTAGATTGGCACCACGGACAATGGCTGACGTCTTGGGCTTTTGCGTTCGATGGGCTTGGCTGACGAGTTTCGCCTTCCTCGTCGTTGGATGGCGAGTCACCTTCCCACTCGCTGTCAACACCACCAAGTTGTGCTCCACGGAGCCCGGCAATTATGCTGCTGCCATGGTGGAGTATCCAAACGTGGCCTTTGCGCTGCAAGAACTCGAGAAACACGCCATCGCCGCGTGGTACTCAGACAACCGAATCAACGGCGACTATGTCGAGTTGGCCCACACGATCGTCGACAAGTGCACCAACAACTCCATGATGACCATCGTGGTGTATGGGCTGCCCAACAAGGACTGCGAACAGAATTACTCCAATGACGGACGCAACAAAAGCCCCGAGGACTATGCCAAGTTTGTGCAGACGTTGGCGGAGATTGTGGGCTCCCGCAAGGTGCTATACGTGTTGGAACCCGACGCAGTGGGACTACTGGCAAATGGTGGATGTGCGGTGCAGTCGGGATACAAAGAGAATCTGCAGACCGCCATCAAGATTCTGTCCAGCAATGTCAACGCTGCGATCTACCTGGATGTCGGCTTTTGGTCGCTGACGACGGACGAATCGGCCGGAACGATCGCCAAGTTGATGAAAGAACTGAGTGAGTCCGGTCACATCAAAGGCATCACCCTCAACACGTCCAACTACCGTTCCAACGACGAGTTGGCCAAGCTATGCGGCACGTTTCAGAACGCGACCGGCACCGATTGGATGCACTGCATCATCGATTCGTCCCGCAATTTCAACGGTGCCTCCGAGTCGAACGAGTGGTGCAACGCCAAAACGGGTGGCATCGGCAGACCTCCCACCTCGCACACCGGCTACGACAACATTGATTACCTGGTGTGGATCAAGCCACCGGGTGACAGCGATGGATTCTGCAATGGCACCAACCTCACGTCCGATGCGCTGGAAGGGCCCATGGCTGGAAAGTTCTTCAAAGAACATCTTAAGCTGTTGTGGAACCAAGGATACTTTGTCAAGGAGCTGGGCATGCCCGAGATCGATCCACCGCCAAAGACAGAGCCACCCAAGAACTCACCAAAGACCTCGCCGATCAAGCAAAGCGAAAGCAAAAGCAAAGTGGCCTTGGTGGTGGTACTAGTGGTCGGTATTGCAGGCGTTGCTCTGGTTGGTGCTTCGCTGGCTTGGTGGTGGAGAAGACGAAGGTCGCGTCTCTACGGAAATGATCCTCCAGAGTCCGACTCGATGGTGGATGGAATCGAGTTGGTAGACCAAGGCACGAGACTGAGAGCATGGTCATTTTCCTCTGGGATCTACCTGGGGTCGGAACTCGACTGATCTGCGTTGGTAACCTGTTCGACTGCTGCTCAAGACAACCAAAACGTTGCATTTTCGTGTCGGCAGACTCTCCGTCGTGCCAAGGGAACGCAGAGCCACCAGTTCGCTTTGGGATTTGTTTGTGCCATAGATCTGAAAGAATGGCGTCCGGAACTCGGTCATGCCGAAGCTCGTTGCAAGCCCACAAAAAGAGACTACTAAGAGCGTATCTACATGATTTTCTTTACCTTCTATTGCACTTCCACTGACACGACACTGAACACCTACATCTCCATTCCGTTGCGGTCCTCCATCAAGTTGAACCGCGTGGATTCATTTCCTGACCTCGTCCGTTCACGGCGCTTGCGGTACCAGGCCAAAGCCACCCCTACCAGTGCCAGAACAAGGCCCACCATCAACACAACCCAAACGGTCGTAAGTGTCGAATGACTCGTCTTGACGCGCTCGCCAATCTTGTGCATGCCCTTTTCCTTGACAAAGTAGCCTTGGTCCCACAATTTCTGGAAGTGCACATCGAAAAACTCCCCGGCAATGGGACCCTTCAATGCATCTGGGGTACGATCCGTACCGTTGCAAAACCCATCGCTGTCTCCTGGAGGTTTGATCCAGATCAAATAATCAATGTTGTCGTACCCGGTTTGGGAGGTTGGAGGTTGGCCAATGCCACCAATCCGCGAATTGCACCATTCACTCGAGTTCCCCGCACCGTTGTAGTTGCGCGACGAGTCAATGATGCAGTGCATGTCCTTGGATTCCATGGCCTTCTGGAAGTTGCCACACAAGTTGGCGATTTCATCGTTCGAGTGATAGTTGGACGTGTTGAGGGTGATGCCTTTGATGCGACCGGATTCTCCGAGTTCCTTGACCAACTTTGCAATATTTGCAGCCGTCGGCGGATTGTAAAGCGTCCAGAACCCGACATCCAGGTAGATCTCTGCGTTCGCATTCGCCGATAGAGTCTTGATGGCCATCTGTAGATTCTCTTTGTACCCCGACTGCACCGCACACCCACCATTTGCCAGCAGCCCCACCGCGTCTGGCTCCAACACATAGAGCACTTTGCGGGAGCCTACAATATCCGCCAGAGTCTTGATGAACTTGGCGTAGTCTTTCGAATTCTTGTTGCGACCGTCATTCGAGTAGTTTTGTTCGCAGTCCTTGTTGGGCAGACCGTACACCACCAGCGTCAGCATTGTGTTGTCCTTGCATTTTTGGACGACTTTGTTGGCCAATGCGACGTAGTCTCCGTTGACTTTGTTGTCTGAGTACCATGCTGCAATGGCATGCTTCCGGAGTTCCTTGAGTGCAAACTTGGCATCGGGGTATTTGTCCATGGCGGTCGCATAGTTGTCCGGGTCAATGGAGCAGAACGGGGTTGCACTCTCGGCGATGCTTGCCTCCAGCATGCAACTGCAGACGAGCCATGCGACAAAGAAGAGAAGTCGCACGAGTTCGCTCATTTTCATGCACACCTGACGAGTTGGGACCAAATTCAAGACTGCATCGCAAATGAGCAAGCAACTCAACGCTCAAGTGGGACCCTTTGCTTCAATCCATCAGTCCATTGATCATCCATTGTGCAATAACAAAGATCCAGACCGCCGACAGCTGTTTTGCGCAGTTTGTGACAGACGAAAAAAACAGAATTTTCGTTTGGTGGGAGGTGGGTCCATAGAATGACTCGCTTGGTGGTTGAGAGCGAGGCGTATGCAAGCGAGTTTTCGACTTGGCTCTAGCTGGTGGTGCTGGAAACGAAACAAGTCTCGCCCAAGAGTCTCTACTGAGTGTTGGCATCAGGTGGTGCAAGGGAAGCCACCAAACGAGAGGAAACCAATCACTCAGATCAGACACTCCAGAGAGGAAAAGGCCTTTGCTGCAGAACACAGCGACTTGTTCCGTTTACATTCAGTTGAGTTGCCAGTTTTTTGATGCACACTTTAAGTTGCTATGGGATCAAGGATACTTTGTGAAAGAGAAGGGTATGCTCAAAATCGGTGAGAAGAAGAAGACGGGAA